>VMDO01016060.1:0-24685 GCA_007922755.1 Pedetes capensis | reverse complement strand
ACAACCAGAGTGCTTCTTGGAAGCAAGAACGGCCAGACTGCATCTTACATATTTCGGACATGTAGTCAGGAGAGATCAATCCCTGGAGAAGGACATCATGTTTGGGAGAGTGGCAGGTTAACGCAAAAGAGGAAAACCCTCCACCAGATGGATTGAAACAGTGTCTGCAACAATGGGCTTAAACATAAATAAGATCGTTTGCCTGGCAAAGAATCAGCAAGTGTTTCAATCTGCTGTACATAGGGTCGCTATGACTCGTACTCGACTGGACGGCACCTAACAACAGCAACATGAGTCAGATACCAACTGGATGGCACCTAACAACAACAACAACATCATGTATATATTTCTACAAAATGGAGTGAAGGAATAAGTCCCTATGGAGAAGAATATTTCCCTGAACAAATATCAGTACCATGTTAGTTCTCACACTCTACTCTTCTTACAACCTGTGATGTATATGCTATGCCCATAGGTGCAGACACTATCATTGAACCATGAAGCCAAAAGTCAGGTGTTAAAGATGTTGAGAGAAAGACGAGAGGATCTTGGTTCACTTTTAATGACATCCACTTCACCTGACAAGTTCTGCAACTGTGAGTCCCTGGAGATCACAGACTGTGTTTTTCTTCTTTACAATTGAATAATTAGTGCCACCACAGTCGTACCAATGGACACTTCTTCTTTTTTTCAAGGGTGTGTTAACTAGAACTTCTCTTGCTTCACTTGGCCGTATCTCCTTCAGTGTCCTTCAGAGAGGTCTACCTTCAGCTACATTATATCCTGCTTGCTTACCTAGGTCTTACATCAAACTGCAGGTTCCTCAAAGCTCTATGACAAGAATCTATTCAATTTCCCCTACTTATCAGGTAGTACGATAGCCAGTAACAGGCAATATTGAGGAAGAAGAGGATTCTCAATAACTGCATCCAGCCATGTGAGAGAAAAAACTATGAGCATTGAAAGGAATTCAAATGAATTGCAATAAACTTTACATCCTAGCCAAAGTCAAAGACTGCCTAAATTCTCAACATCCCAGGATATCCACCTAAGGGCTTATCAGCCATTTCACAAAATAAAGACCCTAGGCATCATACACCCTAATCCACATCAAAGGGCTTGAATACCTTCACTTCAGGCTCTGTTTACACTGGACACCCAGAACTGGGCAGGCAGGGCTACTGTCACAACTAGAAGAAGCAAGCACTCTCTCATCTTCTCCTTTTCTCTCTCTTCTCTCTTCACTCCTCATCCTCTACTCTTCTCCTTCTCTTTCCCCAGGGAGTCACATACACACCTTCCCTTCTCTGGGGCAGCTGCACACAAGCTGCCTCTTCCCTCTGTCCCAGAATCTTCTCTGTGTATCCAAGGCACTTCTCCTTCTAGAAGCCTACTTAACTCTCCTGTTCTCCCTGGATTTACCTTCACCAGGGAATAGAAATTTATTTCTGCCACTGTATCCAGAGAACCAAGGTTTTTTCAAGTCCCTTTCCATGTTTATCTAAGTTTCTCCATCTGGCTCAGTTTTCTCTGTGACTATTCCTTCAAGGTGTGCTATCATTTAATAAATCTTATCTATATTTTCTACTATAAGTTCTGTGTTGGGTAAATTCTTTTATATGTGAACATAAATGAACTGAGGTATTAGCTACTGCTAGCCTCCCGGATCTGCATTCACCTAGCTCCCCAGTAACATACTGATTCTCAGTACATCATCTTCTGTGACACTATGAGAAGCATTTATATTGTAGTATGTTATTAGAATTAAACTTTCACTTTTATGCCTAAGGATTTATGGTGACAGACAGAGAGCAGTAAATAAATCCTAATGGGACTATGTCCCTCTCAGCAAACCTACAGGGGAATTCTAATCATCAGTGTTCTTAAAAATCATGAAAATTAACATGATTTGAATTGCTTTTAACTAACACATCTCCAATAAGGCAATTGGAAGAATTCTCACCAACATTAGCAGTCCTGTGGATGAAGAAATCAATATTAGTTCCCAAAGTTCATATTCTTTGATATAATTTAGATATTATTGATATTTATTTTTCTCAATCTCATAATCAATAAAGTTTTCTTTGATGAGAAAATGTCTCTGTTTATTGAAACTTTCCCTAAATGTACAATATGGTTGGATTTGGGTATATTGAAGCACGATCATAGTTTTGTCCAGCTCCTCTAAGCTGGTTCCAAATCTATCACAATGACATTTTAGATATTTCCAGACTTTTTAGACACAAATTTATGAGAAATATCTTTAATCCCAATGACAACTAACATATACATTGTGCATTAGTTCTATTGCTTTCAAACACTGATTTTGTTCTATGCACTTTAAAATTGATGTACATCCTATGACTGATGTTAAGTGGCCAGTTTAATAGATCAGGCTCTCACCTATCAACCTGTCTTCCAGGCTTCAGTGTACACTAAAACCACAATGTATCTTAGAATTGAGCAAATACTGGAGTTTAATCTTTAGGAAAAACCAATAATACTATTCTTGAGACTACCACACATGGCGTCAGCATACTGTTAAAACCCTTTTTGTACCTTATTTAAGAATAAACATTCAAGATTTTTCTATACATTGTGCCTAAAATGTTTGAGAAACAAGTGATGTGGGACTTTCCCATGTTTACAGTTGTACACTTCTATGTCAAAGGGACTAGACAGTGGTCATCTTGTTGCTTCTTGAATTAAGATTGCATTAAGCTGCACATAAGAGAAGTCTGAGTCTAAGGGCTTCTTTCTGCTTTCTGTAAGAATAAACCTGAAGTTGCTATAGCTTCTCTGTCCTGGTTCTGGCATACTTGTAAAATTGCTCAAAAGTCCTAAGCAAAAGAAAGCTCCATGTGTAGGTTGAAGCCAGCAGTATAAAGATTTCAGAGGTCAGATTTCTAAAATCTCTTTACCTTCTCATTTTGGACAAAAGGTGGCAGCTCACAATTGGCCCTCATAGCCTATTCCAAAGAAGAATAAGGAGACTGAATGGCAATACAAAACCAGGACTTTCTATTTATGTCTGAGTGGTGAGAATTGTGTCTTGGGTGCTCTCAGTGGAAAAGAGTCTAAGACAAAAAATTTTGCTGTTGGCCTCTGTAATGGAAGAAAGCAAATAAGAAGAAATTGGAAATTATGTTGAGTAAGTCAACCTAAAATATCTGTCACTTTTTGTTTACAGGTTTATTTCCAGAGTTTGTTTTAGGGTTGCCCCTCCTCATCGACATTTTTAGTAGCTACAAACCTAGAAGGAGGAAGTTGGCTAAAAAATATACTCAGCTGAGAAAATGAACCGTACTGTTTTTATAGGAAGAAAAAAATGAAAGAAAGAGAAAGAAAAAAGAGAAAAAAAAAAAGAAAAGAGAAGAGAAGAGAAGAGAAAAGAAAAGAAAAGAAAAGAAAAGAAGAGAAAAAAGCACTACCAGGGAGAATTTCTGGACTTTCTGGACTGTTACTCAGGGACTCAGATACCCAGTTGGATTTCAATGTGGCTACATACTAGTATCTGCATTTATATTACATTCTCTGTTTTGGGAACCAGAAAGTCTCTTGTAGTTACCTATTTCTGCCTTACCACTATATGCCAATGTGCGAGGGACAGATAACTTTTTTTTTTAGTTCAAAGATCTTCAAATCAGAATTAAGCATACTCAGAACATCATACATTTAAGAAACTGTCCCTATGGACCCTTATTCATACCAGAAGCTGATTTAGATGATGCTGTAATTACATCTTTGGAATGAGTCATTACTGTATATGAAGAAAAGTAAATCAGTGTGAGTGAAGGGTGGTGTGTAATAAGCTATATTTTTCAAAAGTAGCTAGACCCATATAGCTCATTTCTTCAAGGCTTTTGCAATGTAATTTACTTAACTCCCTTTCAAAAAGTTAAGTCTGTGTTCTACCCCTTTGAGACTGGGCAGGCCCTAAGACTGCCTTGCCCAACAGAATACAGTAGATTCTATGAAGTATCAATTAAGTGTAGTCTTATTTATGTTGAGTTGAATCCCCTAGAAATGATATGCTGGAGTCTTAACCCCCAGTAACTCAGAAAGTGGGTTTATTTGGATGTAGGGCCTTTATAGATGTAATGACATAAGGAAGGTCCCTATCCAGTATGACCAGGGTCTTTATTAAAAGAGCAAATGAAAACACAGGGGCAGTCACTTGCAGAGGAAAGGCCATGTGAAGACAAAAGAAAAGAGTGATGCATCTACAAGCCAAAGAATGCCTGTGGCTACTAAAAGCTAAGAGAGAGACATGAAGCGACACTTTCAGAAGGAACAAGGCCTAGCTGACACATTTATTTTGTACTTCTGACTTCAGAACTGGGATACAAAAATTTCCATTGCTTTAAGTCATCCAATTTGTGGAATTTTGTTACAGCAGCTCAGCATCTATAGAAAATTAATATAAACACTTAGTTACCTTGGCAACCTCTCAGTACACTCATTTTGAGGACCCTTCCTCTCCATTTCAGAACCAGAGCATTTGCTTTGAGAAGTATAAGTTATATGGAGAGGCCACCTGTAGGCATTGCTTAAAAAAATGATTGGATAAAAGCCATAATCCAAACCAGATACAATGGCGTGACCCTGTAGTCCCAGCTCCTAGAGAGGCTGCTGCAAGTGGATGATTTAAGCCCAGGAGTTTGAGGCCAGCCTGGGCAATATAATGAGACCCTGTCAAGGATGTGGGAACCATAGGCAAGCTTCTTTCCAGTGGCCATCAACTACCAGATGTATGAGCCCTCTTGAATGACTAGATCAGTTGAGTCTTCAGATAATTACTCTCACCATCTGACTACAATGGCATGAGAGATTCCACGTGAAAACTGCTTCACCAATTCACAGAAACGTGAGACATGGTAAAGTAATAATAATATAAAATAGTTACTGAAGCCACTAAGATTTATTTTTTTTGGTTGGTTGGTCTTTTTGTTGTTGGTGGTGGTGTTTTTGTTTTTATTTTTGTTTTTGTTTTCTTTGTGGTACTGGGGATTGAACCCAGGGCCTCGCACTTGCATGCTTTGCAAATGCTGGGCCACTGAGCTGCATGCCTAGCCCTTTTTTTTTTTTTATACTTTTTGAGACAGGGTCTCACTAAATTATGCAGACTGCCTCTGGTCTTGAACTTGCTATTCTCCTGCCTCCACCTCCCAAATTGCTGGGATTACAGGTGTGTGCCTCTGTGCCAGGCTCTAAAGCCACTAAGTTTTGGGGTACTTTATTATAAAGTAATAGATAATGAGAATTGTAGGCTTGATGTTATGCTTCTAATATTTTCCCAACTCTAACTTTCTATAAAGGGTTACCTATTTAAATTTCTGAGAACTATTATTTCTTGAGGCAAATTGCTTTAGAGAACTCTAAAGCAATTGCTGTGATAAGAAAGACTATCTTGTAATTTTTAACCACAAATATTTTAGGCAGGCTTTTCAACCCTGTGAATTTGAGTTGTTTTGAATACTGCAGTTTGAAGGAAGGCTAGCTTGAATAGATTAAATAATTGCAAAATAAGGCAGTAATAATTACAACTCAATCATTCCCCCAATACAAAAATGTATCACAATATCTATAAAAAGCATCTAGCATATTATGTTGTCATTAGGTTGCCCTTTAGTATGCCACTATCTGATTAAAACAATTGACTGCCTTGATCAGAGCCATAACATACATTTTTTGCTTGCTTAGTAAGCAGAGCTTCTTTCTTTTTTACTAGATTCTTGTTAAGCTATGCCAGTTAATTGCAGCATGGATCACCCTGTCCTGCAAGGTTTGCTCAGTTTAATCTTCTTTGTATAGAAATTACCATAATATCGTTTATACAAATCAATATTTACGTACATACCTCTGATGAGTTCTTGATCCACCTAAAGTACCAGGGCAAAGTGATTCCCCATAACTGCCTTTAAGGGGAAAATAAAGTAAACATTAAATATCAGTTTTCAAAATGGCTAATCAAAATGTATCATAAGAAAGCTTGTTTATTCTAAATAAAGAGATAATCTATGCTGCAATTTTATTTCCTATTACTATTTTTCGTAACTTTTTCACTTCTGGCACTCAGAAGAAATTGTTTTCATCTTAAACATTGTTTTTTCAAATTAATACTAAAAACTCCATAACTCTTGCATTTTACATAGTGATTTGGCATATCATATACAAACTGCAGAATTTTTATGCATATAATGCTATACATTTCACATAAATATAAAATGTTTCTGCATGGCTATCTTTGTTTATGCTATTTTGTCCTCCTCTTCTTCCTCCTCCCCCTCTCCCTCCCCCTCCTTCTCCTTCTCCTTCTCCTTCTCCTTCTCCTTCTTCTCCTTCTTCTCCTTCTTCTCCTTCTTCTCCTTCTTCTTCTTCTTCTTCTTCTTCTTCTTCCTTCTTTTTGGTACTGGGGGATGAACCCAGGGCCTCAAACTTGCATGTTTTGCAAGTGGGATACCACTGAGTTGCACCCCCATCCCTTTTTTTTTTTTCACTTTTTGTGGCAGGTCTTGCTAAATTATGCAGACTGTCTCTGGTCTCTAACTTGCAATTCTTCTGACTCTACCTCTGGAGTCACTGGGATTACAGATATGCGCCACCACACCCAGCTTATTTATGCTATTTCTTCTGAATTAAATATTTTCTCTACCCTCCAATATCTGATTACACCAAAAATATCCATATCAACATCAGATTCATAGACTAATATTTCAAGGAAATATTTCTTGACTAAAATGAATTTCTCCATCTACTGTAACAGTAATTAGTATTTATTTCCTATTTTGTGGCTTTCATGAGTACGCTGTAGAAATTAGTTAAATTCAATTATTGCTTCATGGTACTAAGCTCATCTAATATAAGTTCTATATACTTAAAGTGTTAAATATCTAATTGGCTTTAGTATATCTAGTGTTATGTAACACACATATGTATGTGTGTGTTATATGTGTGTATGTATATATATACATGTCCCATCAGATCTTGGAAGCTAAGCAGAGTCTGGCCTGGTTAGGACTTGGATGGAGGACACCTGGGAACATCAGATACTGTAGGCTTGGGAGAAGAACCTGGCAACCCATTCCCAAAAGTCATCCACCATTGAAAACCCTGTGAATAGCAGAGAAGCACTGACCATAATATTTTACCTTTTGTACATAAGCTCACTATGAGTTGGACATTGACTCTGTGGCATCTAAAAACAATAACAACATATATGATATATTCTTAAAACATTTTTATTCAGTGCTAGCTGACTGCCTGACAGACTGTAAAGTTGTGAACTGACAGGTTTGTTTTTTTGGTAAATTTTATTAATCAATAAAGTAGTAATATCAAAAACTTTGGAAAATCAATACATACATGCTCCTTAGGATATATTAACACATAAAAGAAACTAGACAGTGATTAAAGAAGTAAGACTTTACTTATAATAAACTAAAACTAGAAACTGTGACTATTTATCCATAGGAGGCTGAAAAACAATTTTGGTACACTTAATGAAATACTACAAAGTAATTTAAAACATGAACTACTGATGCATGCATTTATTTCAGTGATTCTTGAAAGTATTTTCAGTGAAAAACTCAGACATAATAAAGTACATATTGCATAACTATATCTTTTTTTGTGTGTGTGTGGTACTGAGTGTTGAACCAAGGGCCTCGCGCTTGCATGCTTTGCAAGTGCTGTACCATTGAGCTGCACACCCAACCCGTTTTTTGACTTTTTTGAGACAGGGTCTCGCTAAATTATGCAAACTGTCTCTGGTCCCGAACTTGTGATCCTCCTGCCTCCACCTCCCCAGCTGCTGGGATTACAGGCATGTGCCACTGCACCCAGTGAATGACTACATCTTTTTAAAAGTTCAAAAACTAGTAAAAACATATCTATGTTGATAAAAATTGGAAGATAATTTCTGGTGTTGAGGCAATTCAATATAGCAAGACTAAAAGACTTCTCTCGGGCTGGGATTTAGCTCAGTTGGTAGAGCGCTGCGCTGCAGTCTCTGAGGTCCTGAGTTCAATTCCCAGCATTGCAAAAATGGGAGAAGGACCTGGCAATCCACTCCCAAGGCAATCCCAAAACAGTCTGCCATTGAAAACCCTATGAGGGTCGCTATGAGTTGGATACTGACTCGACGGCTCCTGACAACAACAACAGCAAAAGACTTCTCAGAATTAACTGACATATACACAATCACTTGGGAGACTAACATAAGCAGAGAAAGAAAGATTGCATACAAAAGATTTACAAAGTAAAAAGGAAGTGGGTTCCAATAGATGTTTAATGAACCCCCAAAGCAACAAATGATTATCATTCTTTTCATGCTTATGGAACATTTATAAAAGTTGAATTCATAAGTTCCATAACAAATTATGGATAGCACTTCAAAAACTGGAAATACCAGAACACTTAATTGTACTCATGAGGAATCTGTACATGAACCAGGAGGCTGTTGTTTGAATAGAAGCAGGAAATACTGCCTGGTTTTAAGGTGAGAAAGGTGTGCATCAGGGCTGTATACTTTCACCATGTCTCTTCAATTTATATGTTGAGCAAACAATCTGAGCAGCTGGACTTTATGAGGAAGAACACAGCATCAGGATTGGAGGAAGACTCATTAACAAACTGTGTTATGCAGATGGCACAACTCTGCTTGCTGAAAGTGAGGAGGATTTAAAACATTTACTGATGGAGATCAAAGAACAAAACCTTTGGGATGGATTGCAACTAAATATCAACAAAACAAAAATCCTTACAACTAGGTCAGTATACAACTTCACAACAAATGGAGAAAGGATAGAGATTGTCTATGATTTGGCCTTACTTGTTTCTACAATCAACACCCATAGAAACATCAGTGAAGAAATCAAAAGACTCATTGCTTTGGGGAAAGCTGTGGCAAAAGATCTCTTTACAGTATTGAAAAGTAAAGATGTCATATTGAAGATGAAGGTGCACCTGACTCGTGTCATGGTCTTTTCAGTTGTATTATATGGTTGTGAAATATGGACACTGAGCAAGGGAGACAGGAGAAGAACTGATGCTTTTGAATCATGTTGCTGGAGATGATTATTGAATATACCATGGACTGCCAAAAGAACCAATAGATCTATCTTAGAAGAAGTGTAATCAGAGTGTCTCTTGGAAGCAAGGATGGCTAGACTGTGTGTCATATATTTTGGAAATGTACTTAGGAAGGAATAATCCCTGGAGAAAGACATCATGTTTGGAAGAGTAGCAGGTCAATGAAAAAAGGAAAACCCTCCAGTAGTTGGGTTAATACAGTGTCTGCAATAATAGGCTTAAACATGAATAAGATCGTGTGCCTGGAACAGAATCGGGGAGTGTTTCATCCCCCATGTACCTGGCACAGAATCAGGGAGTATACATAGGGTCGCTATGAGTTGGACCTGACTCGACAGTACCTAACAACAACAACAACAACAACATATGAGAAATCTCAAAATTTCAAATTAACTCTATCATAATATATCCTATATGAAACTCCATTATTTGTAACATATTCTCTAAACATAATATAGAGTCAACAATTAAAAGATCGAGAAGTTAAAAGTTGCATGTGTGTGTAGATAATTGACAAACAGATTTACTTGAAAAGAGCCCACTCAAATATTCCATACATTATAAATATAAAATAAGGGAAATTTAAATGGATATTAAAAATTGAAATTTTAAAGTATAGAAATATGTGGTAATGAAAACTCATATCAAAATTTGGGGAAATTAGGCCATTAGAAATTAAAGGCAAGTAAACCAGAATTACTTAATATGACACATCTAAATAAAAGCAATTTGCTATTCCTTGGTTTCAGTTTATTATCATCTTATGTAAATGTACTCTTCCCAAGCTGAGTTTCTAATTTTACATTTTTTTTTAGAACATCTAAAGAAAAGAACTTTGGGTAAATATTTCCAAGTATAAACATTAGAAATCAACTATTGAAAAATTATCCTATGTGAAACAAGAGAGAAGAAAATATATATCTACAAACAAGATGCTCTTAAATCTTGTTTCTCAAAGTAAGGTTCCTAGTATAGTCATATCAGTATTACAATTATGTTTGTAAGGACCTCATGCTAACAATCAAGAGTTTGTGGGTATTGTACTGTCTTTAACAAGACCTTCAGAGGTTTCTTTTGCCCCTCAAATTTGAGAAACAAATCATAAGGGCCTAGAGATTTGACTGTATTTCTTCCCAATTCAGATATTCTTATCATTTTTATCTTATTAATGTTTGACAGTGGATCTCTTGTCTGTACTTCAAATTTAACATCATTCAAAAGGACAGAATTTCTCAGCTCATGAAAAGTTCAGAGTATTCAAGAATGCGCACACACACACACACACACACACACACACACACAGGAGAGAAAGAACAAAAATAAATTTAAAAACAAAAAATAAATCACATTGTCATTGTTGTTAGGTGTAGTCAAGTCAGGTCCTACTCAGGGCCACCCTATGCACAACAGATTGAAACATTCCCTGAGTCTGTACCAGGCAAATGATCATTTTTATGTTTAAGCTTATTGTTGCAGACACTACATTAGTCCATCTAGTTGAAGGTCTCCCTTACTTTAGTTGAACTACCACTCTCCCAGACATGATGTCTTCCAGGGATTGCTCCCTCTGACAACATGTGCAAAATATGTAAGACTCAGTTAGCCATCCTTGCTTCCAAGGAGCACGCTGGTTGAACTTCTTGTAGGACAGATCTGTTGGTTCTTTTGGCAGTCCGTGATATATTCAATATTCATCTCCAACACCATACTTCAAAAGCATAAATTCTCTTGTCCCCCTTATTCAATATCTAGCTTTCACATGGATGTGATGCAGCTGATAATATGTCATGAGTCAGATACACCTTCATCTTCAATGTGACATCTTTTTTTTTTACTTTTCAATACTTTAAAGAGATCTTTTGCCACAGCTTTTCCCAATGCAATGAATCTTTTGATTTCTTGACTGCTGCTTCCATAGATGTTCATTGTAAAAGCAAGTAAAGCAAAATATTGGACAACCTCAATCTTTTCTCCATTTATCATGAAGTTGAGCACTGACCCAGTCATAAGGATTTTTATTTTCTTGACGTGGAGGCACAATCTGTATTGAAGGTTGCAGGTTTGATCTTCATTAGTAAATAATTCAGACCCTCTTCACTTTCAGCAAGCAGAGTTGTGTCATCTGCATAATGCAGGTTGTTAATGAGTCATCCTCTAATCCTGATGCTATGTTCTTCTTCACAAAGACTAGCTTCTCAGATTATTTGCTCAGCATAGAGATTGAAGAGGTACAGTGAAAGGATATAGCCTTGACACACATTTTGTTGACTTTAAACCTGTTTCCTTGTTCTGCTTGAGCAATTGCCTCCAGGCTCATGTACAGATTCCTCATGAATACAGTTAAGTGCTCCAGTATTCCTATTCTTCACAATGGTATCTGTAATTTGTTGTAATCCACACAGTCAAATTCATTTGCATAATCAATAAAACATAGATAGACATCTTTCTGATAGTCTCTGCTTTCAGTTAATATCCATCTGACATTAGCCCTGATGTCCCTGGTTCCACGTTCTCTTCTGAACCTAGCTTGATTTTCTAGCAGTTCCCTATGTACCGCTAAAGTTGCTTTTGAATTATCTTTAGCAAAATTTTGCTTGCTTGAGATATTAATGATATTGTTCAATAGTTTCCACATTCAGTAGGATCCTCTTTCTTGGGAATAGGCACAAATATGGATGGATCTCTTCCAGTCAGTTGTCCAGGTAGTTGTTTTCCAAATCTCTTGGCATAACCAAGTGAGTACCTCCAGGGATGCTTCTATTTGTTGAAACATATCTATTGGTATTCCATCAATTTCTGGACCCTTGTATTTCACTAATTCCTTCAAGGCAGCTTCAATATTGGTTCCTGATCATGTGCAATCTCTTAAAATTGTTGGTCATCCACCAATTCTTTTTGGTGTAATGAGTATGCATTCCTTCCATCTCCTTTTGATGTTCCTGCATCATTTAATATTTTCTCTGTAGAATCCTTCACCATTGTCACTTGAGGCTTGAATTTTTTCTTCAAATCTTTAAGCTTGAGAGAAACAGAGCATGTTCTTCAATTTTGGTTTTCTATTTCCAGCTCATTTCACATATCATTAAAATATTTCATTTTGTTTTCTCATGTTGCCCTTTGAAATCTTTCATTTATTTCTTTAACATCATTATGTCTTCCTTTTACTTTAGCAGCTTGATGTTCAAGGGCAAGTTTCAGATTCTCCTGCATTTTGATAGAGTATACTTGAAAGAAACCCTAGTCATAGGATTATTTGTACACAGCAGAATCCTCATAGTTTCACTTACCTATGAAAATTTTATTCAAATAATAGCTCTTTCCTTATCCTTCATGCCCCCTATCCCCAAGAGAGAAAATTTCAGGGTATGCAAGAATTAATGGGTTTCCTGATTTAGATAGAAAACAAACAAAATAAAATAAAAAACACGACAGCAGAGATATATGGTTGTGAGGAGGGGACCTCAGTAAGTTCCCAATACCATTTGCTCTCAACTTGCAAGTATTTCCATTGGATTTTATGGTAAAATATCATTTCCAAGCAAAAGTGCTTTGGGTTCTTCATTTATATCATCTACTATGTTGATTTTCTTTCTAAAGAAAGCCTAAGTCCTAACATAATAGCAAACAGCCACATAAACCCAATAAAAACTAGCTAACTTGATTTTTTACTAAAAGACATTATAGTGAATAATTAAATGCAATTTGATCATTTGCTGGGTTTAATGCTTTAGGGGAACAGAATGTGTTCCAAGAATGTGCTTTTGGTTTTGTTTGCAAATAGCCAGTTGAATGACATTAATTAAAAATCAGATCACCATTTCCAGTGACATGTAGGGCAAATGTTCTAGGACTGAGCAGGAGTAATCATAGCTGAAGTTCAGAGAAAATGGTTAACACACAGTGATACTGTTCATCTCTTTCTCTTGTTTGATCAGATACAGGGTTAATCATAGACAAAAATGTAGTCATCAGGCATTTTTTTCAAGATATAATTCTCAACTGACTCACTGAGGTTTGAAATTCCATAAACCTTGACTTATAGCCTCCTCCTTTTCAATGGTCTCGCTGTATTTGATGAATGGAATAATTTATTTTTAACTGAGTTTGAAAATACCATTGACCAAGGACAGATACTCTTTGTGAAAGCATCTAGAATACACTATGTGCAAAATGAATCTCAATTTCAGATTCTGTGGATTATAGTGAATTTAAGGATAGTGTTGATCAGTCATTGTAGAGTGGAACAATCCGGAATAAGTTCTTAGAGCACATGGTTACTTGCAATAGACTTACAGGGATATAGGTAAGGATTGATGTTTGGAGGAAGGTGTGTCATAAAATTCACGAAGCGGAAAACTGACATGACCTGATAGAAAACAACAGGAAAGAGACCACTCTGATTCCCAATGGCAAGACTATTCTTTTTCTACCTCAACATCTTAAATTGCTTGAAAATAAATCAACATTTTCATGATGAAGACAGAACAAGTGATCCTCCTTTTGTCAGGTGAAGGGATTTTCTCTAACAGCTTAAGATAGAAGGTGTTTCAACTGATTGAGAAAATGAACTTGTTAGAGCCATATGTAAAGGCTCTGAAATCAAATAAATGTGTCTGAAGTCTCACCATCACTTCTTAGCTGGCTGATTCTTAACAAAAGGCTTGGTATGCCTGTGGCCTTAGCTGTCTAGCACATAATATGAAGATAAGTATCAGTTACTCAGAAGAGTTTAAGAAATTTCTCTTGCAATCTAGTAAGTAAGATAATCCATTTGGGATTTACTAACTTTACATCTTATGTTTATTAGCATTATAATTATAATGATCAACCTAATCAGGAAAAAGAGACTGAATTACCTACTGAATCTTCTTGGAACAAAGACATTGGATAAAAATTCAGCACCAAGGATATCTTTATTCCCAGAGTAGTTGAATTGAACCAGGGGGTGTGAAACAAAAGCAGTCTTAGGTCATGTGTGAACATCTGTTCTCTTTTTTTAATAGCTACTCAGTCTCTTGTTGGAAGCTGGGGTGCACTAGTGTGGCCGATATTGCCTTATACATTATATTAGGAGACACACAGATTTTTCTTTTTTCTTTTTCTTTTTTGTTAGTTTTTCAATGGTTACTACCTAATCAGTTTTCACAAATAGAGTTTTCTCTATTTGTGTTTTCACAAATAGAATGAGTTTTCACAATAGTTTTCACAAATAGAGTTATGATTCTTATGCTAGCTGAGTTTTCACAAATAGAGTTATGATTCTTATCCTAGCTGAACCTTCTATGAATATAAGAATAAATTCCCCATATTTCAAGGTTTAATAATAATTCTAAGTATTTTAAGCTGATTTTTTAAAGTATGTGACCACATGAATGCCTTAGGGAGCAGATCCTGTAATGAATATCAGCATGCAGGAAGTTTATCAGTAGTCCTCCTAGAATAACCACCTGGAAAGAGAAGGGAAGGAATCAGGATAGATCAGAGGGAGACAGAAGCTGGGCTACAATTCAGTCTCAGTGACCTGATAGGAAACAGTCCTCCAGAATTCCCCAGATTACGAGAGAAGAGGTAAGATTTTATGCTCCTACACTGAGTGGTCATCAGTTATAGCTATGTCTAGGGAGGGTCTATGACTTTGAGGGAGACAATTTTCCTCAGCCAAGAAAATTCAAAAAGATAGGAACTGAGGGCTACATTCAAGCAGCCCATCCAGCTGCTGAGGGAATGAAACCTATAGTCCTTACAGACTGATCTCTCTGGCATTTCATATCATAGCACACATTACAGATAGAAAGGGAAAACATTTCTTCCTATTCATGTATGTATTCACACATATCTCTATGCATATATGCCTGCAGTCATACCATGCTGGCATCCAGTCTCATCAGATCTCTGAAGCTAAGCAAGGTTGGACCTGGTTAGTACTTGGATGGCAGACTACCAGGGAACACCAGGTGCTGTAGGCTTGGGAAAAGGACCTGACAACCCACTCCCAAAAAACAATCAGCCTTTGAAAACCCTATGAATAGCAGAGAAGCACTGACATAGTGCTGGTCATGACAGAGTGTCAGGGAGTGTTGCATCTGTTATATGTAGGGTTGCTATGAGTCAGACCCCACTTCATAGCACTTAACAACAATAATATGTGCATATATACCCACATATTTATTTATAAGTACATATAGATATTTCTTTTGGCAGAATCTTGATCATTAGCAGAAGCTTCAATATTTAAAGTACTTTGATTCTTAACTTTTTTTTCCAAATTAGATGAGATTATTTAATCAGATAAGTTGTTGTTGTTGTTAGGTGCCGTCAAGTACAACTCATAGTGACTCTACTTACAACAGACAAAAGACTATTGTCAGTGCTTCTTTGCTGTCTGTAAGGTTTTCATGGCTGATTGTGTTCTGGAAGCGGGTTGCCAGGTCCTTCTCTTAAGCCTACAGCACCCGTGTTCCCAGGCAGTCTCCCATCCAAGTACTAACCAGGCCTGACCCTGCTTAGCTTCTGAGATCTGACAAGATCAGACTCCATAATGCTAGAGCTGCAGGAATCAGATAAGTGGTGTGGTAATAAATAAATGTTAGGAAGAATAAGGCCACAGCTACACTGTGCTTTCTCTTTACTTATGACTTCTTATAAAATAGGTGCCTACAGCCATACCATTTTGGTGTCTGAGCCCATCAGATCTCAGAAGCTAAGCAGGGTTGGGCCTGGTTAGTACTTGGATGAGAGACCTCTGGGGAACACTAGGTGCTTCAGGCTTGAGAGAAGGACCTGGCAATCCATCCCAAAAAAACAATTAGCCATTGAAACCCTATGAATAGAAGAGAAGCACTGACAATAGTTCCAGACATGGCACAGTGCCACGTAGTGGTTCTGTCTGCAGTACATAAGGTCACTATGAGTTGGACCAAACTTGATGGCACCTAACAACAACAATAATTATTCTCTTATTTCCCCACCCCCTTTCCCATTCTCCTGCCACATCCCTAGTAGACATTCTTTTAGTTTCAGATGCTTTTCTCCCCCTAGATTCCATATATAAGAGGAAACACAGTATTTGTCTTTGTGAGATTGACTTATTTCACTTGATCATCACCAATTCCATCCATTTTCCTGAAAATAACATAATTTCATTCTTCTTTACGATTGAGTAAAACTGTATTTTGTATAGATGCCACATTTTCTTTATCCATTTATTTGTTGGTGATATGTAGGCTGATTCCAGAATCTGGCTATTGTGAATAATGCTGTGATAAACGTGTGTGCAAGTACCTCTACAGTAAGCTGACTTTGATTCTTTGGGATACATACATATATATATGTGTGTGTGTGTGTGTGTGTGTGTGTGTGTGTGTGTGTATGTATATATATATGTATATACATATATATATACATATATATGTATGTATGTATATATATATATATATATATATATATATATATATATCCCCAGAGGTGGTGTAGCTGGATCATAAGAAGCTCTATTTTTAATATTTTGGTGGACTGTCCCTACTGATTTCCATAATGGCTGGACTAATTTACATTCCTACCAGCACTGAAGAAGCATTTCTTTTTCCCTGTATACATGCCAGCCTTTGTTGTTTGCTTTCTTGGTGCTAGTCATTCTGGCTGAGGTGAGATAGGATCACAATGTAGTTTTGATTGGCTTCTCCCTGATGGTCAAGGATGCTGAACATTGTCCCATGCATTTATTGTCCATTTGCATTTATTCATTTGAAAATTGTTTGTTCATTTCTATTGCCCATTTATTAGTTGTATTACTCCTTTGTTTAATTTTTTGAGTTATTTATACATTCTACATATTAATCATATTCAATGAATACTTGGCAAAATTTTTTCCTATTCTGTAAGCTAATTTTTCACTCTTCTTTTGCTGTAAGAAAGCTATTTAATTTGATGCAATCCCATTTGTCAATTCTTGCTTTTATTTCCTGAGCTATTACAGTTCTATTCAGAAATTCATTGCCTATGCCTAGATCTGAAAGTGTTTCTCCTATGATTTCTTCTAATAGGTTCAAAGATTTTGATGTTACATTAAGGTCTTTGACCATTTTGAGTTGACTTTTTACAAGGTGAGAGATGAGGATGTAGTTTTAGTCTTGTACATATGGATGTCCAATTTTCCCAGAACCACTTATTAAAGAGGCTGTTTTTCTTCCAAGATACATTTTTGATACCATCATCCAGGATCAGGTCACTGTAACTTCTTGGGCTTATTTCTGGATCTTTTAATCTGTTCCATCGGTCCATCTGTCTATTTACTTTACATTAAACTAAACTACAGAGCTATAATGACAAAATCAGACAAACATGTAATACTTTAAAACCTAATAATAGTAATATCTTTCATTATTCTTCTATAACCCTCCCTGCCTAGCCATGCTCATTCAAAAAAAATTTTTAATGGGTAATGAAAAATAATTAGCCAGAAACTTGTTTAATTATACGTGACACACATAATACAATTATAATAAATATAGCCTCTAACCACATAGCAACAGAAAAGAAACTAAGAATGATTTCTTCTAAAAGAATCAAGAGATGCTATGAATATGATTGTGCATGGGCTGAGAAAATTAGGCATAGATTTGGACAGAACTCACCAAGCTCCAAAAGAAGTCTCTGACTCTCTACTCAGAAGGCACAGTATTTCCAGGTCTGAAGTGGATAGCCATTGATACCACAGGGTGGAACATGGTAGCAGGGTTATTGAAGTAACAATGCATTCCTGTTTTGGAGCCAGGAGAGTTTCTATCAGAAGAAAGAACATTTGCCCCTACGGCAGTCCTGTTGAGATTACATCATGGCTGGTAGCTAATGGGCAGAGGTCACCAAGCAATGTGTTCCATGTCCTTCCTTACCTTGTTTTTAGTCTGTAAAGATTCAATAGGAGGTATTATATATGTTGATTGGTTGATTGTATATGTTTAAATTTGAGGACAGATTGTGGTATGAGGTGAAAACATTCCTGAATTACTGGGCAGGCCAATAAATCAGCAGAGAAATGTCAGTAGTAAGCATGCTTTTTAAAGAAGTAAAGCAAGAATTGTAGCTAAATAGGAATAAATTTACTGTTAAGCCAAGAAGAAACTGAGTTTCTCAGTATAACAGTGGCTTGTACTCTGCCTTCTACTTGTATTTAGACTGTTGTGCTATGGGGGATTGGGTGTTGCTGTGATGCTGAGAGCTTTGCCATGAGTACATCAGAGAGCAGTTGAGCCACCCATGGTGGACAGATTTCAGCTGAGTTTCCAGACCAAGACAGACTAAGGAGTAGCACCTGGCATCCCACTCCTAAAACAACTAGCCACTGAAGACTCTATGAATAGCAGAGAAGCACTTTGTCAAACATAGTGCTGGAAAATGAGCCCCCCAGGCTGCAAGGCATTCAAGAAATGACTGGGGAAGAATTGCCTCCTCAAAATAAAGTTGACCTTAATGACAGAAATGGAGTAAAGACCTGGGGACCTCCTTTTGCTGATATGGCACAACACAAAATGTGAAAAAACATAATAGCTGTAAAATTGGGCTCAAACATACAAAGATCATGTGCATAGCACAGTGTTGGGTAGTGTTTCATCCTGCTGTACTTTAGGTTGCTATGAGTCATGTCCAACTCAAACACACCTAACAACAACAACAACAACATAAGCAGTAGTACTGAGCACATGGCTATTGTGGTGCTTCAACACAAATGTAAAATCTTTCATCTTCTCAAGTTAAAACAGTGCTATTTGTCCTTAAGTGAAACACTGCTTTGTGAGCATAGTTTCAGTCTAGCTTTTTCCCACCTTTTAATCTCTCAGCTAGTCCATTTGTCTTTAGGTGGAACACTGTACTGAAGTTTAGCTCAGTTGGTAGAGTGCTGTTCTGTGCTCTCTGAGGTCCTGGGTTTGATCCCCAACAGTGCAAAAATGGGAGATGATCTGGCAATTAACTCCCAAAACAACGCTATAAATAGCAGAGAGGGATTGACATAGCTCCAGGTGTGGCAGTGTCAGGGAATGTTTCCTTCTGCTGTGAGTTGAACCCAACTTGACTGTACCTAATAATATTGTACAGAGGATAGTTTAAACTTGAAACCTTTTTGTTCCTGAAGTAGCAGAGCCTCGAATCTTAATCATAGAGCTATGAAAGTTCAAAAAAGAAAAATGTTTATTTAATACAGGACAAGATGATTGTATCCTAAAATGTCCCTATCCCTGTCCTTTTCTAATAGCTGGATAATTCACTGCCCATGCCATTTGTCGAAGCTCTTTAATTATGGTGTAACCTACCTACACTTGGTTTTGAATTATGATAGAGAAGAGATTAAGGAAAGTACAAAACAAAAATTTTAAAAGTGTTTTAGCACCAGCTGCTCTGCAAAAGGAAATTGTAGATGTGAAAAAAAATACAAGGAATGCTGCTGCTGAGTACTATCCAATAAAATGACAGGGATCTTCATTATGAGAAGCAGCATATGGGACATTAGTAACAGTGTGGGTCAGGTTTCAATTTGTTCCATGCAGTCAGTCAAGCATGAGCTACAATTGAGAGAACTGCCTGAGAAATGAGCAAAGGTATACATCCTCCATCATAACCATGCTCCATGTCACACACCACTTTAGGTACAACAGTTTCTGCCAAATAAAAACATTACAGTGTGTCCTCATCTGCCTTATTCACTGGATCGGGCACTGTGTGAATTGTGGTTCTTCCCAAAGTCAAAGTGACTTGGAAAGGTAAACGTTTTGAATGGATTTAGCACTTCAAGGCAGCCACAACAGCACAACTGGACACCTACAAAAGAGGACATCCAGACACGTATAAGAGGAAAAGTAGGAATGATGGGATGTGTATGTTCAAAGCCAGGGGGAGTGTTCGGAGCTGCATTAATGGCAATGCATGTTTTACTGTAATTCTTTTTTCAATTGAAATACTCACCATATTTTTATCACACCTAATAATGAAGCAATGGAAATAAAATGAGAGAGAATGGACTTGCCAAAAGGTTTGGTTTGAGTAGAAAAATAAATAAATAGAACATCCTCCCACCATTGCTTCCTTGCTTTTTGAACAAATGATATGAGATATTCATAGGAAAAGGTGTACTCCTCCTGAAATCCTGCATACTCATGGAATTACACAGCATTCAAGCAGTTAAACCACCTGGAAACAGGAGAGGCTTTCCTTTACTGTCTCTGTTACACAAGATAAAGAATATAAATATTTCAATTGGGCATGGTGGTGTGTGTCTGTAACTCCAGCCCTGAGGAGGATTGAGACAGGAAGATTGTGAATTCCAGGCCAGCCTGGACTACTTAGTGAGACCCTGTCTCATAAAACCACCACCACCAACAACAAAAGTACAAATAATTCCAAAAGTAAGGTAATAGCCAAGGTAAGAGTGATTTTCCCCCATTGGAAAATTATGTCAGAATTTTTGGTGGGCAAGTATCTTCAAATGATTCCTTTAGGCCAGTAGTTCTCAAAACTTCAGATACATGGGAATCATCTAGAAGGCTTGTTAAGACACAGATAATTCACATTAGAAGAAGGAAGCTGTCATGTGTGAGTATGCCTAGAAAGACCAACAGCCTGTCATAGGAGGCCTTGAACCAGAACTGCTCAGCTAAACCTCCCAGACTTCGGACCTTCATGAAATGTGAGGTAGTGAAAATGTGTTAAGAAGCTGGAAGCTGGAATATGCTGTTATGCCCAAGAAATAATACAATTGTATAAGACCAGCTCTAAGCACTTACTAGAAACTTGATGGGTCATTTTATTAAGCATTTTGACCTCATAACCAGACTAAGTGAAAAAAATATAATGATCATTTACAAATCCTTGTCATGAATATAATATGGGTGGAATACTGGCATCTTATCCGAGGAATTAAACCAGTAAATACTAGTAGAACTTTATTTCCAAGAGTAGATGAAGCATGTGTAGGTTTGGTTACTTGATTTGTTTTGAGTGAGAAAAATTTACTGCAACTCAATTTATATTAATTCAACTTTACAGAAACATGGGCTATGCAATGAAATGACTCTGTAGTGAAAGGAGAAAAATAGGACATTTTCTTTGGGATATATTTCCTGTAAGTTTGAATATATTTCTATATAAAACTTTGCCCCTTGTATGTATAATAGTTACTTAGGAATTAGTCAAACCAATATGCACTCAAAAACAGTATTAGCAAAGCCAAGTTCCTTCTTGTCTGATATGACCACTATGGTCTACTTGTCCCAGATATTTCAAACATAAATCTAAGGTGAAAGTAGAAGTTGAAATGAAAAAGTCTGGGTGATATGTGGATCCAATAATTGATGTTATGAAGTCAGCTCCAGAATACCACCTGTGGCAACAGGTGCCACACTTGGGTACTCCCATCAACTTTAGTCTCCTTAATTTATTTTTAGCATAAGTACTGTATTTTTTATATTCATATCAAATAAATACCAACTAATGATACCAGTGCCTGCAGTCATAGCCCTGTGGCATCGGATCCCTTCAGATGTTGGAAGCTAACCAGGGTCGGGCCTGGTTAGTACTTGGATGGGAGACCTCTTGGGAACACCAGGTGCTGTAGGGTTGGGAGAAGGACCCAGCAAGCCCCTCCCAAAAATCAATCTGCCATTGAAAACCCTATGAATAACATAGAAGCACTGACGATAGTGTCTCACCTGTGGTACATAGGGTATCTATGAGTTGAATACTGACTCCAAGGCCCCTAACAACAACAACAATGATACCAGTAAACAAGTATGACTTTAGTTGATTGTTTTCCCATGAGTGTATTGATATAAATTTGATGGCAATGCCAGTCTTTCTTTAAAATCTCATTTTGATTGGACAATAAAAATACACCATATAACCCTTACATAATGCTAGCTGCAAATTTCATGAATCCCTGGCTATGTTTTTCTGATAATTTATGTGTAATATTATAAATCATCTTGAGGTTTCCTTTATACCAGAAAACAGAATTAAGCAATATGTGTTATAGAGCACAAAATGTTACCAAAAAGGACAAAAGATGAGTTATAATTGATGAACCTGAGCATTAAAGGACAGAAATAGAAGTCTGGAGCATCTGAGTTTCAGGTACTAGAATTAACCTTCCAGAGGTGTTGCCCCAAATCCCATGTATTGGTTTATTAGGGACCCCAAACAAAGTACCATACACAGATTGGCTTAAACAACAGAAACTTATTGTATCACAATTCTGGTGGCTAGAAGTTCAAGATCAGTGTAGAAAGGGCTGGCTTCTTCTGAGGAATTTTAGGGAGAATCTACCCACTGCCTTTCCTTTAGCTTCTGATTGGTTGACAATCAGTGTCATTGCTTAGCTTATGCACCTTCATTCTCATATGGTATTCTCCCTCTCTATGTGTGTCTGTATTCACATTTCCCATTTTTATAAGGACTCTAGTTATATTGGATTAACGCCTACACAAATGACTTCAACTTAACTAATTGTATCAGTAATGATGATTCTATTTCCAAAGAAAGTCACATTCTGAGGTAGTGGGAGTTAGGAACTCAACATACAAATTTGGAGGGTAATAACACAAGTCAATACATAACACCCTACTTACTATACAGGCAGCAAGTACATGCCAAACTTATCTGAACTGATAGATATCCATATCTAAAAGGTCCGTTACAAAATGCAAAGATTTTAGGTCCCTGGCAAATTTCTTAAATTTGGACCAGGGAGAGGTAGCCTGTAGGAGTCAAAGTAAGAATTAAGAGAAATGCAGGCACAGGATGTAGCCCTCTTGGAATAAGTAGTTCACCAAAGTCTTAACAGATTTTGTAGTGAAGAGCTAGCAGACCTGGTCCCACTCAGTAACAAGTAGTGGAGCCAGCTTTTAGACATGATTATATACACTAAAAGTATAGGCATGCCTAGTAATGTTTTGGTAATACTAGACACAAAAGTGAGGACAGTTTTCTTAGTTCCAAATCCCATCCACTTCAGGGAACAACACTCCCAGTACAAATGCCCATATCAAACTGTTGTCAGAAAGGAACTAATAAGATCAATAAAGATAAGGCCTTTTCTAAAAAGAAAACTATGTGATCATCCCATCTCTGTTTTAAAGCATTATGTATAAATACCCAAAGGCATAATTAACATTTTCTTGGGAAAAGTGTGTTGAATCTTTTGCAGCCTAAATATAAAAGGCAATTCAAAATCCCTACAAAGTAAATCCAGTTATGATCCAAGAGAACTAAAAAGCTTGATCTTGAAATTTCATTTTCATAAACAAATAACAAAAATATTCTTTGGAAATTTGGGGTAAAGCAAGTCTTCTTGCTGTTCTTTCCTCCAATATAAATCATTTGTCAAATATATGTCTAATAAGTTTTAATGAAGCTACTTTAAATGGTCTTCATTGAGAAATACTGCACACGGTCCAAGGATTACACTAGGGCTGAAAGTCTACAAGCTGATCAGAACTTCAAAATTTCATGAAATATGCATGGTGACACTAGGCATTAGCTAAGAGGTTTTAACTAAACCCCACAAAAGGCAGGAGTCAAAGTAAGAGAAAAGGGCATGAATATATTAAATTTGGGCATGCTCAGAATTTTCAAAGAAATTGATAGTCAAGCTGGCAAGATAACAGAAAGCAAGACAAAAACACAGGGCCATATAACACATAGCTTTCATGTAATTAAAACAGTTCACATTTAAAAATGACAAATCAGATGTGACTTCTGTTATACATAAAATACTTTTTATATGACTTTTATTGTCATAGGAATTTGTTCCAGGGTATGAATATTCCAAAGTATTCCACTTAATATCCAAAAAATATTTGTTGGGAAAATGTTCAGTGGTTTTGTTTTGCTTTTTGTTTGTTTTGTTTTTTGTTTGTTTGTTTTGGGCAACAGAGTAAAAGCTAGGGTCATTGTCTATAAATTTCATTAGAATGGGATAGATTTATGTGTGTACAGTACATACAGCACCTGGCTACGTATCATTCCATTGACTTGCTCAGATCTCAAATTCTCCCAGGTACAAGTGGGAAGGATGAATGTTACGATTATTCTAGCACCACTGTCTACATTCACTCTTACTACGGTGGCTGTTCTGAAGGTCACCAGGCTTGATGTGAGACATATCATAGTTCACTGATACTTGAGAAAACTTTCTGAAAAAGCCCTATTTATATCTTGTGATTAAAGAACAATGGCAAGCATGCTGAATTTTTGGTAGAGCATGTTTATCTTTGAAATCCAAGAAAACAGGTCTATGCAATTAAAGTTGATTGACCTCCCAAAATACAAGTGTCAAGGTATAAAATAATCATCAATTATATTTGTAGAGGGATATTGAAAGGTTCTTACTCTTTGTTAGTTATTCAAAATTTCTTTGATAATCATACCTTGTTTTTCCTTACAAATTACTGTAGCAGAAAATTAGAAAATTGTATTAGAAAGCCAAGATGGTGACAAGGTTGTCAGAGTTTGAGATATCAAAGTTTGTGAGGCCATGTATAATTACTCAAGAGATGTTTAAAAACAACTATACATTATACTTCTTGACACATCTGTTTGCATAGAA
>VMDO01016059.1:0-49070 GCA_007922755.1 Pedetes capensis | reverse complement strand
GAAAAAAAAAAAAAGAAAAAACAACTCTACTTGAGAATCAGCCAAAATACACAAAGCTGCACCAAATGATAAAGAAATAGGTTCTTGACCTTGTTCAGGCACCTCAATTAAGTGTGCCTGAGTAAGACAAACTCTAAATTTCTCAGGTACATAAATCAGCAGATAACCATCTCCACACACACTTTTTTATATTCAAACGTTTTTCACATGCTTGTAGGATACATTGTCTATTATTGGAATTCAGAATTTGATATGTACCATAAAATCTATATTACTTAGTATATTATTTAGGTCTTCTATCCTTACTAAAATTTTGTTTATTTATCTTGGACTATGAAAATCAAGGTAAGTTATTCTATATTAGTTCATTTCTTACTTTTCCTATAGTTTCC
The DNA here is from genome assembly GCA_007922755.1 of Pedetes capensis. Classification (NCBI taxonomy): domain Eukaryota; kingdom Metazoa; phylum Chordata; class Mammalia; order Rodentia; family Pedetidae; genus Pedetes; species Pedetes capensis. Next base: position 48,678 of record VMDO01016059.1, on the reverse strand, counting down.
ATTTGATGTATATTTTTGCTGTTTGAGTGGATGAATACATATCAGTTATGTCTTACATTGTGAATTATAACCTTTATGTGCTTTGCAAAATGTAATTTTGAAACTACTTTTGTGCTTGCATTAAATATCAAGTTCTCTATGTCTACTTTCCTTTCATTTTCATTTTCTTGGCATGTCTTCGCCTATTATTTTATTTTTAACCTTTCAAAAATCTCTTAGTTTTAGATGACTCTCATATACAGTGTACAGTTGGACTTTGCTGTTGGTGAATTTAAATTTTTTCTTTTAATAGATAAGTTAAGATCATTTAAAATCATTGATGAGCATGGTAAGGTTTTTCCAATGTTTCCATGTATTGTTTTATATATGTGTGTACATAGGCATTCACATGTTTTATGCTATGTGGCCTATTTGCTTTTTCTCTCTTTTTGACATTTCTCTTGCTATTTGAGAAGGTTATTTTTTGTCTTACTCATCACACGTCAACAAATGTCTTTCTTTATGTAATGCTTTTGTTTCCCTTTTTATTAGATATAATATATTTGCTTCTTGCTATGAATAGTATTGAAGTGAACTAGCAGTATCTTATATCTTATTCCCTCTCCTTTACTATCCCAGCAAATATTCTACTCCTAATTGGTGGTGATAAGACAATTAGCAAGTCCCTACCTGAACCATTTTTAATGTTTATATTATATTTACACAGTTTGAACAGATTATAATAATTTTATAAATCACTTCACTCCCATCTTTATTATTTAGTCTTAGTTCTGTGGCTGAAAATTGTCTATGAAATACTCAGCAGTCCTTACACCTATAATTTTTCTAATTATTGTTTGATTATCTGGAAACCATTTTTCCTGAGTTATTGTAAATAATAAGTATTCAAGTGATTTATACTTGAAGATCATTTTTGACTGTATATAAAAACTTGGGCTCACATTTAATTTCATTGAGTACATTGATTGTATTGTTTTCCTATCTTCTGTTCCAAAATGCTGTTGGAGAAACTAAGGCCAATTTGATTTTCTTTCCCTTATAAGTAGAGTGACTACTAGTCCCACTTTGTTCTAGAACAGTTTTGTTTACTTTGTCTGCATAGAATTACTGATACTCCCCATTAATTCTCACAAGTCTCCATTAGCTAATAAATTATATGATCACTCTGTTAATAAAGGAATTGGTCTTTTTGTCTCCATGTCAAAAGATTTTTTTCCCTTATAATTTCAATAGTTTTGGTAGGGGTGTGTGTGTGTGTGTGTGTATGTGTGTAAAATCTCTCTCTCTGTCTCTCTCTCTCTCTCTATGTGTGTGTGTGTGTGTGTGTGTATATATATATATACATATATATGTATATATATATATATATATATATACATATATATGTATATATATATAAAATCTCCTATTTTGGATCAATTTCCCAGGTACAAATGTAACCTTTTTAATATGTAAATTCAAGATGATTTTAATTCAGGAAAATATTCTTGAATTCTAGTTTTAAGCATTCATTGTGTTCCACTGTTTTGGGTTTCTTTTTATACATATGTTGAATCTTCTTTGCCTCTAATTTGTCTTGAGTACTTTCTAAATGCATCTTCATCATGTTATTTAAAAAATTTCCCCTATTATTTCTAGTAACGTATGGTGCTTTCTCTGGTGTCTATTCCATTTTATTCTCCTTCAGTGAGCTAGTGTTTAATTATGACAAGTACTTTCTATTCACAACTCTCTTTTGAATTTTTTCAGATTGTTTTTATGTCTTCCTTTTTCTTAGCAGTCTCATTTCCAGCTTTATTTATAACATTTTCAATACCAGTTTATGTCATTCTCTGTCAGTTTCTGTTATTCCCTTAATTTCCTTTGTTGTTAGGTGCCGTCGAGTCGGTGTCCAGCTCATAGTGACCCTCATAGGGTTTTCAATGGCAGACAGTTTCGGGATTGCCTTGGGAGTGGATTGCCAGGCCTTTCTCCCATTTTTGCGGTGCTGGAAATTGAACTCGGGACCTCAGAGACTGCAGCGCAGTGCTCTACCCACTGAGCTAAATCCCAGCCCTAATTTCCTTTAGCTCAGTTAATTATTAACTTATAGTCTATCTCTGTTTGTGGACATATTTTTATGATCTGTTTTGATTTTTTCCAGAGAAGTCATTCAGCTTAGAGTTATTGTCCTTTTTCAGTTTTTATAAAATCTTTGCATGATGTCTGAATTTAATTGTTTTCCTGTTGTTTGTGTTTAAGAGAAGTGATGGCTTCTTTATAAAGAAGTTTCCTGTATAAGCAATAAAGAGAGATCAGGACACCTTTCCTGTCTCCATGGCTCTAAGGCATCCTACTGAAAATGATGGCCTCAGTTGCAGGTAGCTCATGGGTAGAGCACACACTGGACATGTGATGCATCCTGGTTTCAATACTCAGAGTAGCCCCCAGAAAATGGCCCCTCAGTCGAACTTCCTCACCAGTATTTTCTGGGGTTTGCTTCTTCTTGTTCTTTCCCGAGGGCCATGTGGAGGATGAGGCAAATGAAGAATGTAGAATGTGAGATTTAAAGAAACACTTGCACAGTCATACCAGTGTTGACTACACAGAAATCTTACCTTCATTTTCCTCTTCCACAGTTTCTGTCAACCCCAGGAAGATAATTGGTTAAAGTGCTGGTTCTACAACCCCTAGCTATGTTACCTTGATCATATGATAGTCTCTCTTCTTCATCTATAAAGTGAATATAATATTGTATCATAAGCCCATTGTGAGGATTTAATGAATTAAAAGATAAGAAGCCACATAGTACAAAATAGTCACAGATAAGAGGTCATATCCTATCCATTTGTCAACTTGTTGCTGCAGACACAAAAGCAAGGGGCCAATCAATCAGATAGTGAAATCTCCAAAACTTCGAGCTAAAATAAACCTTCTCTCTTAGTTGATGGTCTTAGGTATTCATTACAGCAGTTGAGAACTGACTAACATGCCTAACACGTAGGTAGGGTTTTCACTGAAGTCCATGAGTAGGAATGCTTTGCTGGATGAAGGAAAGTCACATTTGGGGGTGTGGGATTTGGAGGTGAGAGGAAATGAAGGGAATTTTCAAAGCAGTGCTGGTTAGATTTGCCTTCTGTAAACTTTCTCCTCTTCTTGTTAACGTCTCATAGGACCACATCACCCTGTTTACCATGGAAGGGACAGGTGCCTGGGCTGCATCTGTGGATGGCCTTCCTGGTCTATCGGGTTGTAAGCCACGGTTGCACCACCCTAGGAAGAGCCCTCCAGGAGGAACTTCAAAGTCACGTTCTACTTCCTCATATTTTGTGGATGGATGAAGGGAGCTTCCCTTTAAAACATTTTCATTCTCCGTGACTCCTGTTTTGACCAACTTGGATAATCCCCAGCCTCAGAGAGAAGTCAAGAATGCTGGTTTTATTTGCTGGGTTCTCTGACCTCCTGCTCTTTTTCAGCAAGCCATTAGTACATCTTTCCCTTTTCTCTTGCCCCATCTGGGTTGGCCCCAATGTGATAGAATGAGGTGGGGAGATCTTGTCAACTACTCCTCCTTGCTGAGCAGCTTTAGTTTGAAAAATTCCTCAGGGAGCTAAGGTAAGGAGCTTCTTGCCTAGTTCACAGCATCACCTGGCCTCTTCTCCAGGAGGACACAAAGTACCTACTTCCATGGAAAGCACAAAGTCCAGGTTATCACCCTCATGTTCTCTTCCCCACAAGGGTTTATCCATTTATATATGGCCCCTCGCCTCTCGATTTCTTCTCCTGTTATCTCTTCAGCCTTCCCACCACCCTCTTGGCTTTCTAAGTACTGTCTCCTCCTCTCTAGCCATCAGTGAACTAGACAGAAAACATTTTATCCTCTCTCCTATCTGCAATTTACATGGTTTGTGTCAAATGCTGCAAGTTGCTTTGAGCTAAGTTGCATTGGGCATTAGAAAAGGCACAAAGCCTGAATTCAAGCCATGGCTGGGTCACAAAGCAGTTGACCTCACCTTGAGGCCCCTGCCTCAGCCTCCTGAGTACTGGGATTACAAGTGTGCTCTACCTCGGCTGGCTTCTGGGAAGTGTTTTATGAGACATGTTCTTTTTTTGCTAAATCTGCTTTGCAAAAGAGTTGCACTACAACAGTGCCTTACTGCAGGATCCGGAAATTGCACAATCCTGCATTCTTTGGTCTAAATATCCATCAGATACACTTTTTTGGAGAAAGAACTGACTTTCAAGAGAAAAGGGGAAGAGAGGATAGCTGGTCACATTTAGCTACTTCTATATAGTCCCCCAAAAAGTGGTCTGCCCAAGTCCCCTTACCCCCAGGCTGAGGCTTCTCACCCTCCTGGCTGGCCCTAGCGAGCATCCTCTCACCCCATGTCCCACATCGGGAATATTTAGGAAGGCTCTTTTCCTCTTGGACTCATTTTAAATTACATCTGGCAGCAGTTAGATAAATTCTATCTGTCTTCTGAGCCCCAGGCCCGCCTGAGATCACTACTTATAATTGAAGAAAGAACAGAAACCAAAACTTGACTCAGGCAGTTTGGGTTTATGTGCTTTGTCAATTTACCTGCATGATTCTCCGGAGGACCAGGAGGATAAAGTTACCTAAAAGTGAAAGATAAGAAGGACAACAGGGATTCTGCTTTATGCCAAATAAAAATGAACAGTCAGCCTTGGACACAAGTGCTTTTATACACAACAGGTCAAGTGTTTGAATCTATTGTCTAGCCTTCACATGGGCAGCTGGTCCAGAGTCAATAGAGCAGAATTGCTTTGTACAGGGCTTTCTGAATCTGGCAAGGGCACAGTTAGTGAGATACTGGTGTAAGTGACCTTGAGGGCTCTGGATGTGTTTTCCACAGCTGCCGAGCTCTACCATAGTATAAACTTCATGTGAGGATTGGTGTTCCTCAAAACTCTAGGGTGGGCCCTCAGTGCTTTCATTTTGTACTTTCCCTGTCTGAGAGTTCATCTGGCCTCAACTTTAGTTACCACTCCAATGCAGGCAGTGTTCCAGAGCTATACTTACCATCTCCTTTCCATCTCGGGAGTGCTGGTCAAGAGGATCAATTTAAGTGCCTACTCACCATCTTCATTGCTCAAGCAAGCAACTTACACTACCACCAAATGCTACTTTTCCCTCTGAAGTCTTATCTTTGTTTATGGCGCCTTTAATGGAGGAGATCACCACACATCAAGAAAACCCATGCAGCCTGGGTTACATAGGCAGACTCTGTCTCAAAAACATAAAAAAGAGAAGACTGTTCACCTATGCAGGGCTGAGGGTGTAGCTCAGTGGTAGAGCACTTGGCTAACATGCAGAAGGCCTTGGGTTTAATTGCTAACAAGCGCACACACACACACACACACACACAATTCATGCAATAATTAGCTCTGGATATTATAATGCTGTTTATAGCAAGAAAACAGAACCCCATTACTTTAGTAAGTGGCCAAAAATGTAAGGACTTTTCATTTCTATAGCCTTTTGTAGCTGTCAAGTGGTTCCTGTTGGACCTATAACTATTTTGCCTGTTTCAGTATATAATATGGCTGGGATTTAGCTCAGCTGGTAGAGCGCTGTGCTGCAGTCCCTGAGGTCCCAAGTTCAATTCCCAGCACCACAAAAATGGGAGAAGGGCCTGGCAATCCACTCCCAAGGCAACTCCGAAACAGTCAGCCACTGAAAACCCTATGAGCATCGCTATGAGTCAAATACCGATTCCACGGCACCTAACAACCAACCAACAACCAAAGTGCAGGGACTGTGTTATTTTTCTGTGTGCCAAAAAGAACACTGAATAGTGATTTTGTAGTAGGTGCTCTGATAAACATTTGCTGAAGGAATAAACAAAAGCAAACCAATGGACAAATTAGATATTCTGTTAAGGGAGCCTAAGCTTTAAATTTCCTGGCTTTTATTGACTACAGAGGCTTGTGTGATTTCAAAAGCATGCCTTTTTCGAAAATCTATTTGTCATATTTTTTAGGTTTGGTGTATAGCTGGTAAGTGGATCCTAATGCTGGTAGCCACATTAAAAATGCATAAAGGTTGGCATTTGAATCTCAGAGATTGATACAATCAAATCTATAAATATCAATTTTTTTCATTCAAAGGGCAGGAAAGTGGGACAATTTCTTGGAAAATGCACATTCCAGTAGAAGTTTTTCAGTTGAGGTTGGGTAAAATGTATTGTCATTTTAAAATTTGATGCATATCATTGAACTTTGAGGATAAATCTTATGGGAACCATATTGTGAAGTTAATCAAGAAAATGTGGCAACTCCACTGGAAGAATTTCTTTCAGGGATATGAGATTCACCTGGATCCTCTAATAATTCTGAATTCAAGGTTGTAGAGTAAATTTTGATGTTTTTACTCTTTTCAAAAGAAATGCATAACACTTTGTATATGAAGTAAAGAAGCCAATATTCCTCACAGAAAACAAGATAAGACTCCCTGCCACTAAGGTGAGACTAGATGACTCTAACACCCTTTCCACTTCACAGATTCTGCATCATATAGGAGTTAATTGTCAAGATGCACCAGGGATTCTAGTCCTAGAAAGAAACCAACTTGTTTTAAGCCTTAATGATTAGAAGCCCTATCTCTAGGCAAGTGATTTTACATCCTATGCCTTGTAAAGTCCTACATCATGGTCCCACTGATTTTTTCCTATCTTACCTCATGTCACTCTCCCATAGTTCTCTGAGTTCTATTCAGAGCAGCTCTCTGCTGATTCTTTGCCAATATGAAGCCTATGTCTCACTTTCCTCATACACTTTTTATAGTACATGTCCCTGGAACATTCTTTACATCTTTGGATAACTAGCTAATTCTCAAGTCTCATCTTAATAATTACTGTACAGTAGCATGTCATAGCCACTGTCTATCATTAAGCTGTGCTTCATTTTTTCAAAAAGCTCTTTCCACTGATTGCAGTTTGTACATCATCATATACCTCCATTTGTTTAATAGTTTTGTGCTCACTCTCTTTTGACTTGAATATAAGTTACTCAAAAGGATGTACCTTACTAGTCTTTACTAGAAGAGAATCTGACACAGAGTATGTGTGTCCTTAAGAACATAAGTTGTTGTTGTTGTTGTTGTTAGGTGCCGTCGAGTCGGTATCCAACTCATAGCGACCCTCATAGGGTTTTCAATGGCTGTTTTGGGATTGCCTTGGGAGTGGATTGCCAGGCCCTTCTCCCATTTTGTGATGCTGGGAATTGAACTCGGGACCTCAGAGACTACAGCGCAACGCTCTACCAACTGAGCTAAATCCCAGCCCAAGAACATAAGTAGCCACACAAAAAAGGAGCTTCTAACTTGGCAATAAGAAGAGGCTAGATAATATAGAAAATAAAACCTACTTTGAGCCCATCAGAGATTGAGGTCACATGACACCTAAATGAACTAAATTCCAAAAAGTGATGAACCTCTTCAAGATGGGGGTAGAACACTCAAAAATGTCTCCATCTTTGTCAGACCATAAGAGAATGAGGTGATGTCCATTAAAACAGAAAAGGCTAAAATAGCCAAAATATTAATGAATTCTGAAAGGCCATGTGTGCGCTACTGTGACAATTAAAGATAACCCAAAGCACTCAGATAGTAGATTCTGTATTCATTCACAAGCAATGTTTGATGAACCTCCACTAGGTGCTCCCAATAAAGATTACATGAACACCTCCCCTCTCTCTTTAGGCACAGAGGAAATTATTAGTGCCTATAGGGTGCTTCCCTGAACACTTTTCTCTTAGGAAGAAAAAATAAGTCACTGGAGGAGAGGTAAAAAATCTTTCTTCTCAGGTTCAAACAAAATTCATGGTTTCTGGGAAAAGCTCCCTTTCTCTGAAGGAAGAGTGGAAAACTTTCTTTGTGCCAGAATCCTGCATGGACACAAAGAAGAAACAAGCTTTTGTAGGAAGGAGTTGCAGGAAATTCCCTTATCCAGAACCATCACAGATGAGTGGAATAGTTTGACTACCATCAGTGGCTACTCCTGAGGACCAGATACACATAGCCAATGAAAGAGTAAGGCTGAACCAGAAGAGCCAATCATCTTTGTTTCTCAACCAAGCACTGAGCAAAAAGCAACAGTAGTCTACACCTAGGGAAAAGGCAAGGACATTATATGGTTGTGCAGAGACTGCTGGAAGATAAGGGTAAAAAAAGAACATTGAGAGAAATATCTCATACCTTACACCCCATTCTAGGTACAAATTAATAGCAGTCCACTTACGGGAGAATTTGAATTCTGTTGTGAGTTTGCAACAACTAAAAACAAAGCTAGATCAATTTTATCTAGGTTAACTTATCCTCTCCCACAACCCACCCCACACAAATGACCTGATAGAAGAAGAGTTATTGTTATTACAAGGGGAAAAATATTATTTACTTCTGTTTTTGCTATTTTCTACACATGATGTCTGGAATGTAATAAAAAGTTATGAGACATATATAAAAGTAAGCAAGATAAAAAAGAGAGAAAAAGAAAAGAGAAATGATACTATCATATTGTCAGAATGTAAAGATATAGTTGGAGATAACACAGATGTTGGAACTAACAGACATAGGCTTTAAAAAAACTGTGATGTTGTATGTCAAAAAATCTAGTGAAAAACATAAACAACGTGCATAAACAAGTGAGGAAATTTAGCAGAGGAGCAGAAAACCATAAAGAGGATTCAAATGCAAGATACCAGAGATGAAAGGCTCTTCTATCCCAGCACTAAACAGACCTGACCCTGCTTAGCTTTTGGGTGCAGACAAGGTTGGACACATTCAAGGGCATAAATGAAGAATTCTACATGATGAGCTCATTCCTAACTCAACAAAGAAGAAATGAAATGACTTACAGCTGACTTTTAACAGAATTTATGACAATAAAGTAACATTGGAGCTGAGAGTCAGGACCCACAATTCTAGTCCTGGCAACTCAGGAGCCAGAGGCAGGAAGATTGTGAGTTCAAGACCAGAGACTTGAATAACTTAGCAAGACTTTGTCTCAAATTTAAAAATAATATAAAGAGAAGGCTAGGAGTGCATACACTGGTGGAGCACCTGCCTAATATGTGCAAAGCCCTGGGTTCAGTTCTCAGTACAAAAGAAAAGAAAAGAAAAGAAAAGAAAAGAAAGGAAATTGGAATGTCACTTTAAAATTTTTAGTGTATGGAAAGAAAATACAAGCCAACCTGGAATTCAACAACCAGTGAACATATTCAAGATTTCAACTGAAAGTTTCCTTCCATACATGACATAATTTATTGCACTAAAATGTTTTCTGCACTAAAATTTAAACTGAACATAATATCCAGATGGATATAAGGAATTGTACAAAGAATAAAGCAATAAGGGGAAGACATTAGGGGTAAAATACATGTATAACTTAAGACAAAATATGAGAGGTGTAAACATAATAAATATCTTGATACAAATATCTTTAATAAGCAAAAACTTTTTGATATATGCACAATGAGAAAATATTCAAATACTTAAAAATTAATGAAGACACTTCTAAATAATGTTTGAACAAAGAAATAATTGCAATGGTCAGTAGAGGACATCTTGAATTGAATTACAATAAAAATATAGTATATATTAACATTGGGATGTAGCTAAAGTTATGTTTAGAAGTAAACTTTCAGTCATAAATGCATCTAGTAGAAAAAATGGACAAAAATTAATAATCTAAATATCCATTTCAATAGATTAAGAAAAAACAAAGACAATAGAAGGAAAAACATAAAGAACAAACTGATGAAATAGAAAATAAATATGTAATAGAGAAAAGTCAATAAAACCAATTGCTTGTAAAGATTAATAGAATCAAAAATTATTAAAAATCTTTAACAATACTGAATAGACAGAAGAGAGAAACAGTTATCCATATAAGGAATGTAAAAGAGGTCATCATTACAGATCCTATAGATAATGAAAATAGTCTAAGCAACTGTATGCCAATAAATTTGACCACATAAACTGAACACATTTCTTGAAAAATATAGCTTATAAAAACTAATAGGAGGTAAAATTCCATTTCTGACTACTAAATTGAATCCTTTATCATCTACTATAATAAAGCTGTGCTCACATAAATTCACTTCTGGGTTTTTCTATACATTGAAGGAAGAAATGAAACCAAACAATTTTAGAGCTCAAACTATTTTAGAAAATACAAAAAGAGGGCACACTTCCATCAGAGGAATTAGAGAAAATTATTTTAAGTGAACGAACACAAGATCAGAAAGAGAAACAACACATGTTCTCACTCATATGAGAGAGCTGACTCAAAATTACAAGAAGGAAAAATCCTACTCAAAGGTCAGATCATAATAAAAGGGGGGGAGGGAAGATAAGAATGAGGTCAACATAAATGGACTAGAAATCACATGTAATTGTTCTAACAAGATAGAAACAAAGACCACTACAGGAAAAGTTTCTATCTTAAACAGAAATGGAACCCAAGGACATATAGAAAAATACTACATAGTAAAAAATAGAGAAGACTTGGATGGGAAATTTAGATGGGAAGGGGGGAAGGGGGGAAAACATAGAGGAGGGTAAGGGGTAACCTATATGAATAATGTTTATCAAATTGCATATATGAAACTTGTCACAATGAAAAGCATGTCAAAATGAATCACATTATGATGTACATTAAAAATTTCTAATAAAAAAAAAGAATTATAAGGGCAGCATAAACTTACCAAGGACATTATAAGAAAGTAAAATCACAATATAAATGAAATCTAGAGAAGCCAAGAAGGGTAATACATGAGAAAATTGACTTTATATCAGGAATATAATACTTATATAACATTTAAAAATTAATCAGTGAAATTATCACATAAATAGAATAATGGGGGAAATGTCATCATCTCAGAAAAATCCTTTCATCAAATTTAACTTTGGTTCCCCCAAATTCTTAGCAAATCAGAAACAGTAAAGAATTTCCCTAATGTAGCTAATGGATTTCTTACAAAAAACCTTTTAACTACAGTTATATAATTAATGGTGAGATATTTAAAGTTTCCCACTAAGAAACAAGACAAAGATATTTGCTATTGGATTCTTATTATCATTTTCCTGGATGTCCTAGCCAAGGTAAGACAACAATAAAAAGAAGGTAAATAAAAAGTATTAGAATGTGGGGTTAGTTTCTAGTGACCGTCATAACAAATTACCACAAACTTAGTAGCTTAAAAAGCAGAAATTTATTTTCCACATGTCTGGAGACTAGAAGTTCAAAATTGGGCAAGGCCATACTCCCTCTGTGAACTCCAGGGGGGAACTCACTCTACATGTTCCCCAGATGCATCTGACTGACCTGGCATTCCTGAACTTAATGGCTAAGTCATTCCAACATCTGCCTCCATCTTACTATCAACTTTCCTCTGTCCGTTATCTCCTTTGTTAATCTTCTATGAGGACACTTGCGATAATATTTAAGACCCACGTAGACAATCTAAGACAATCTTTTCTGTTGAAGAATGTTACATCTACAAACAGCTTTTTTTAAAACAAGGTAGTATGCACAAACTCAGGGGATTAGGACGAACATCTTTGTGTGGCCACCATTCCACATTCCACTGACTAAAACTGACCATATATAATCATTATTAAAGAGGACATGATTTTATAAATAATAACCCCAAAGCATCTACAGATGAATAACAAGATAAACTAATATGCTAAGGTTACTTGATTTAAAACATTGTTTTAAAACTAATGGCATTTTGTCATATAATCAACAAATAACTAGAAAAGAAAACTTTAAAAACCATACCATATATGATAGCACAGAAACCAACCAAACCCTTAGAAATGAATCAGACTAACATCTATTAAGTAAAAAAGACTATAACTGAAGAAAATTAGGGAAGACCTATATAACTATTTCATTGATTGAAATACTCAGAATTGTAAATGTGTCAGCTTTCCCTAAGTTGATCAATAAATTCAAATTGATCTAAATCAAATTTTCATTGCTGTTCTAAATGAAAATTGACAAGCTGATACTAAAATGCATATAGGAATTAAAGGACCAATAAGATGCAAGGTAAACTTCAAGAACAGTAATGATGTAGTTCTTTTACTACCAGATACCAAGACTTAAAATAAGACTATAACCATTAAGGCAATAGCATAAGTAATTAAGATATTATCACTATGTTCATAAAAAAGAATAAGGAGTCTAGAGTAAGACTAAACTGATGTTACTCTTAAGTACTTTATTCTCCAGAATCCACTTGTAGTTGCCCACCTCAAACACTTTTTCTTGGCTTATTTTCTTTCTTTATTAGAGAATTGTCTATTTATTGATCTCAATCATCTACTACTATAATCTTCTGATGAGAAAGAAACAAATCTATTTATCATTATAATAAATGCTAGCTGTCTCTGCAATTTCAGTCACAAAGAAAGGCCCTGCAGAAAACCTTCCAGATGTCCTGATTCAACTCCTCTATCTTATTGGAGAGCAAACTTCAACTCTGAGAGAGACTTGCTAGAATTCACAGAGAGTAGTCTATGTAGTAAACACAGGAACCAAACCTAGAGTCTAGATAAGAAAAATTCTTATTGTCAGGAAATTCTAATGTCTCTAATTCTTGATGAAAAACAGGAAGAAGATAGTCCATAAAAATATGATCCAGGTGCTTTGTGTATTTCTTATTGTGATTTGTTTTACATTAGACCTGGAAAGTCTCCTCTGTGTGCATCTTCTTATATGGAGCCAATGTCCAAGGAAGGGAGGAGGCTGAGCCACTGGGACAGAGAAGAAGGCTTGAGAGGGACATGTTAGTACCCCTGGACTCTCTTTCCTCTATTTGACTCAACCTTGAGCAGGGAAGACCTGAATATCTGAATCAATTTCTGCTTTGAAGTAGTCCTACTGCTTATGAAATTCATTCCAGCTCTGTGCAGGGGATTAAGGATGGACCAGAATTCTTCCCGAGGGACAAAGTGTTAACACATCATAGTTTCCACTATTCCTTGAGGTTGCTGCTGCCGGGTAGGGGCAATGTGAGACCTCTCAGAGAAGAAGGAGAATATTGGGGAACAAAAGCAGCAATCTGATTGGCTTGCTGTCTCATCTTAACCAGAAGTGCTCGATTGCACCTTTGCATGATTTAAGATTTATATTATGGAGGAATTTACTTGTATCTTTACAGCTTCAGTCCTTCACAACCTCTGGCATGAGAATCACTGCACTCTGGGGAATCTGACCTCACTTCTTCATATCTCCAATCATAACTTTCTCTCATTAGAGAATTGGTCTCTTTAGTACATTGGAGATTAGTTTGTAAATTACCTATCCACCTTCTCACAAGCTAGCTTCAAAATGAAATCAATAATTACTCCTTTCCCCCACCACCTTACCCTTCCCTCTTGACTGGAGCTCTATGGCAGGAAGTGCATTTGCATTTTCCAGCTGTGAAATAAGTTGATGGGAGGTGAGAAGAGCCAGGGCAGCTATTTCAGCACCAAGAGGTCCAGGCATGATAGATACCATCACAGACAATGACATTTCAACAGGAGCAAAAAGATATTTTTATGGGGGTGGAGAACAAGACTCTTGCAAACCAGATGAGAGTTAGTTTAGTTCAATGCTCCAATTCTGCATAGACAGTCAGCTCAGAGTCAGCCTAGCTCCAATAATAAGAAACCACTAGTTAGGGGTCTGCAGCCATACCACTGTGGCATGGGATCCCATCAGATCTCAGAAGTTAAGCAAGGTCAGGCCTGGTTAGTACCTGGATGTGAGACCTCCTAGGAATAGCAGGTCCTGTAGGCTTGGGAGAAGGACCCAGCAACCCATTTCCAAAAAGCAATCAGCCATTGAAAACCCTAAAATAGCAGAGAAGCATGACAATAGCCTTTCATCTGTTGTACGTAGGGTCACTATGAGATGGACATTGACTTGAAGGCATCTAACCTAAAGTTAGACAGGAGCTAATATCTGTTCCTTCAGTCTCATCTAGTCTCTATCTTAGTGGCCATATCCATGACAAGACAAGGTAGCCACAGGAAGAGAGAGGTTTATTTCCTTCTCTCACTCTACATAATGCCCTGCCATGCCCTTTTATAGCCGTTTTAGAAGATAGAGGAAGTGTTTAAGCTCTTCATCCATGTGTTTTAAGAAGTAATGATAAAATAAGGGAAACATGCATTTCATGCATGAAGCACATTTCATGCACACTTGAGTATGGATTTCACAAAAGGTCATGCTTAGATCGGAGCATTGGTTGTCACTCATCGCTTTCTGTAAACCTTGACTTTAGTGCCTGGATTTCTGAGGAGCTCATATTTGCTTCAGCAGCTTCTGCCAGCGTTCACAGTTCAGAGCCCTCCTAGATCACCACTTCATGTTCTGGGTGAATGCATCATTTTAGGACCCACTTCCAGAGCCCTAGTTACAACCATTGTGAAAGTGGTTGAGAAATACATTGAACTCAAACTGGTTCCCTTTGTGGGTTTCTATTTTTCTTTCTTTGTTTTTCTTTTTGAAAGAATTTCTAGTAAGATTTGGAAGCTTTTTTAGCAATCATGAGCTTTGGGGGAAAAAGTATGCTCACGTATTTATTGAAAACAGAGAGTAGAATAGAATGGCTGAAGGGAAAATTCCAGGGCTAGCCTGCCTAACTTTCCTTTCATCTCCATTACTTATGAACTGTGTTGCTTTGGGCAAGAATTGTAGCCTCTCTAGGCCTCAGAAGCCTTCACACATGATCAGATGGGAACCATGCCTGAATTTAGCTGCATGCAGGTATGTATAAAGGAACACATTGCTGTTGAGTACCTACTGACTGGAGGTATTAAAAACTTGAAGTCTGTCTGTATCTATGTGGTCAACTGCCTTTTATTTGTCCTCTTAAACATAAAATTTATTATATATTTTCCACTTTATATTAAAAACCATTTGGCAAATATATGGAAGTAGAAAAGAGAAGAAAAAACATTCTTATTGCCCAAGTCAAAGGGAAATTCTAGTTAAGTTTTGATATGATTCCCTCCAGTCCTTTTCTGGCATATATAAATTTTTTAAAAATCACTCATATACAGTAGTTGTGAATTTGTTACAAATACCAATCCAGAAGAAGGTACCTTGTATGTACCAGTATAATGACAGGCTCAAACCTGGACCAGATCTCATGCTGCTGATTCCTTGTCCAGAGTGGTCTCCATGGTTACCCTGTGGAACACTCCTGCTTCTCCAGCCAAAGGCATAGTCTTAAGAGGAAGGAGTTGTACAGTTTCTTCCTTTTCTAACCCTCTTATTTTTCCAAACATAAGCCTGAATACATGATATATTCCCAGTGAACAGCTGTAGGACAGAAATGAGAAACCATTGGGTTATTTATTATTGTCATAGTAGTCACACTGAAAACTTTAGAAAACTAACAAGGACAGAACCCAAGCCTTGTCTATGGAAATAGCTGATCCTTCTAGGAAGTGACAGGCAGTGTAAATGAATACAAGGAAGAATCTCAAGTATTCTGGCTTACTGTGTGAGGGCAATCTTTGGTCCTTTTAGCGATGACCTTGAATCTTAAGATCTGGCTTGGAGACTCTCAGAGAGGATCAGAAATTCTTGAATATTCTGGACTGAAGATGCTTTTGAACCTTTTCAATGGGCCAGGCTGGGGACAGTCACAGAGGGTGGGCATTATGGTTTAGATCTTAAATGCCCCACTAAAGCTCCTCTTTTGAGGGCTTGGTCCCCAGCCAATGATGCTATTGGGTGCTAGAAAGTTTTTGGAGATGGACTCCTTGGGTGCCTAGTTGGAGGAAGTTAGGTCATTGGGGAAGTGCCCTTGAAGGGTATTTCGAGAGGCTCATCCCTTCTCACTCCCAGCTGCCATGAGGTATATACCTTGTTCCACCACACACTCCCTGCCATGATGTTCTGTCTCATTATAGGCCCAAGGCAAGGGGGCCAAGGGACCATGGACTGAAGCCTCTAAAACCATGAGCCAATATAAGCCTTTCTTCTGTGACGTTGCTCTCTCAGGTGTTTTTTATTTTTTATTTTTTCACAGTGATAGAAAGCTGCCTAACATAGTGGGGTGATGGAGGACAGTAGTCCTCCACAGCTGGCCCTGTCATGAGATGGTGGTTGGCATACTCTGATTGGTCTCACCCTGGGTATCCTGGTTGGCTTGACTATCAGCTTGGAAGTCAGAAGCATCTGTCCTTTTGGCTGGAAGGGTCCATTCGTCCACTTCTAAGTACCTAAGCCCTTAGAGGAACTATGGCAGAATCCAGAATTGATTTCAGAAAACCAATCTCTGCCTAGCATTTTCCCTCTTGATAGGAAATGAGCAAATTGTGCTCTACCCCCCATTCTCTAAGCCTCATCTATGACCATGGAAAAGGGATTTTTGGAGTCCATGTCAGTCGAAAGGGAAGGTGGGAGTTTGGAGCACATTAGAGTCACTCCTGGTCCCAGAGTTGTAGTATTTGTTGTTGTTAGATGCTAGTGAGTCAGGATCAACTCATAGCCACCCTTATAGGGTTTTCAATGGCTGATTGTCTCGGAATTTCTTCAGGAGTGGATTTCCATGTCCTTCTCCCATTGTTTGGCAGTGCTGGAGATTGAACTGGTGTCCTCAGAGAGTGCAGAGCAGCACTCTACCAACTGAGCTAAACCCCAGCCCTGGAGTTATAGTATAGAAAATGTCAACTCCTTGTGCCTGGCTTTGTTCTCACTTTACCCAAAACACCTCCTGACTCTTGATTTAATATTCTTCCTGATCTTTTTTTCAACCATAATGCTTTAACTTTAACTTTTTCATTGGATCTTCACAATAACTAGTATGGCTGGTAGGGAAAAGACTAATAGTATTTCCATTTCTCCATTAAGGAAATTAAGATTTAGAAAGAAAGACTGTCAAAGCAAAGTTACATAGGGTCTAGTGGCAGAGCCAGGAGTAGAATCAAGGTGCCCTCCCCAGGTCACCACATGCAGGGGGTGAGACCTGAAGTCCTTCTTCAGCATTGGGTCTTCCTTGCCACTAACTCAGAGAGGGAATAGACATTGTGGTGAAGATTTCTTGGTTCTAGTGAGGTGCTCCTTACCTCACAACTGCACCCAGGGGAACAGTGAGGCCTTGGGTGGGTGAGGTTGGTGGAACCTTCACCAACATCAGTCCCTGAAGCTGTCTGGGGCTTCTTTCCAGTGCTGCTGGATAGTTTTTCTCCAAACTCTCCAGATAAATAAGGCATTGCACAAGTAATCCAACTCTTCCTAGAAATTCCAAGTCTAAATTGACATTTGCATACAGACACCTTTGACTTACAATGGGATTACATCCAGCTGTTGTTGTTAGATGCCATTCAGTCAGGCCTGACTCATAGAGACTCTATATAGGGTTTTCAATGGCTGATTGTTTCAGGAGTGGGCTGGCAGGTCCTTCTCCCACTTTTTTGTGGTACTGGGGATTGAAGGTAAGACCTCAGAGTGTGCACAGCAAACTCTCTACCAACTGAGTTAACTTCAGCCTCTATATCCAGCTAGTCCCAACATAAGTCAAAAGTATCTAAGTAGAAAATACATTTAATACACTCACCTATCAAACAATCCCATCTGAGCAGCACAGCACATGGTAGAGTAGCAGTGGTTCTCTTTACCTTTGTGTGGCTGACTGGCTGCATTATAAGAACAGATGGATTGCATATCATTAACTTGGGAAAAGGTCAAAAATCAAAATTCTAAGTATAGCTTCTCCTGAATGTGTATCACTTTCACTCCATCTTAACTTCATTGGTCAAACCACCTTAAGTCAGAGATCATCTGTTGTTGTTAGGTGCCCTCCAGATGGGTGTGTCTCATAGGGTAACCTAATAGGATTTTCAATGGCTGATTGTTTCAGGATTGCTTTGGGACTGGATTGCCACATCCTACTCTGATTTTTGTGGTGTTGAGAATCGAACAGAGGGCCTCAGAGAGTGCAGCACAGTACTCTACCAACTGAGCTAAACCCTAGCCCCAAAGATCATCTGTAGTCCCTATTTATTGCTTATTTGCTTTTATTTATATGAAGTATCCAGGATGTCAGTGTTGCTAGTATTTGCTGAGAGAGGCAGCTAAAGTAGAGACAGGGTCTGTGTTGATACTGAGAGTGGCGGGGGATACTTGTCCCAATCTGTCAGCCCTGGAGCTCATGAAGTTAACAAGAGTGACTAGACTTTCTCACCATAAAAACCTAGAAAGTTTGACCCTTCCAGGAGAATTTCAGTGCCCATAGTCATCTCAAACAGTACCAGAACTATCCATAAATATGTTCTTATGCAGTGGAACCCAAAGTCATTTTTCTAAGAGGGGCTGGTTAAAAGAAACAGTTATGTCATATGATAAAAAATAATTGTTAGAGATAAGGTTCTGAATGTTCACTATGTGTTTTAAGCTTTACATGTACGTATAGACAGGATATGCTACAGTAACAAAATTACCTTTTATATAAGCTTCCTATTGTAATAAATTATCACAAATTTAGTGTCTGAGAACACACAAATTTATTTTATAGTACAGTAGGTCAGAAGTCTGGCATGGGTGTTACCGGCCTAAAATTGAATTGATGACAGGGTTGCATTCCTTTCTGTGACATTTAAGGGACATCTATTTCCTTACTCATTCAGATTATTAATAAAACTGGTTTCCGTTTCCTGCCTGACTGCAAACTGAGGGCTCAGTTCCCAAGTTCCAGAGGTTCTGTATTCCTTAGCTCTTGGCTCCCTTCATTCATCTTCAAAACCTACAATGGCACGTGGAGTCCTTCTCACATGGCATGTCTCTGATCTTGTCTGCAAAATTTCTCTGCTTTTAAAGATTCATGTGACTCAGCTAGACTCTACTTAGCTCATCATCCACACCCTAAATTACATCTGCAATGTCTCTTTTGCCATGTAAGGGAACATAGCCACAGGTTCTAGGGGATAAAGGTGTGGATATCATTCTACTTACCCATTCCTAAAATCTAAGTGTCCTAACATAATAAAAGTTTTGTTTCTTAATCTTGTAATATACTGGATATAACACAATTGTCCTCTATTTTGTGTTGTCCCTGTTTAGGATGTGAAATTTTGGGTCAAATGCTGCTGCTGAATCAAGTAAAATGGAGACTGTTGGGTTAAAAACATGGCCAGTGAAGGTGGACAGAGACAAGGGAAATCTGGTTGGGATAGGATCCCAGAAAATAGAAGATAATGGACAGAGAGTAATTTAAGACAGTAAATAGAGTCAACTCTCATTAGTTTTGTTTTATGGATCAGAAATGTGAGGACCAGGGTTGTCTGTGCAGAGTTGAGTGTGGTCCTTAGAAAAACTGAACAGTTGATGAAGTTGGTGAAGTTTGGAAGGCTGTCCACTAGGACAGAACTCTAGATTGGCACTCAAAAGGGGTTAGAATCACAATAATCACTTACTTCTCTGGATATATACTTGCCTATAAAATAAACCATTAGTGTCAAGTGCAGATGAAGTGCTTTATATGTTACTTGCATGCATATTAAAATATATTTATATTTATATATTTTCCATGTATCAAGTTTGCTTCTAGACATTTGTAGAATTGTTCTGAGTTAAGCAAACAAAAAATATAATGTACAAGCCAAAAATAAAGATTATAACAGAGGTTTGAATAAGGACAATTTATACCCACCCAAAAATAAATTCCCCCATTTGTCTGTCAGCTTGTTGTACTGTGTGGGCTTATGTGTTGCTGTGATGCTGAAAGCTATACCACCAGTATTTTAGATACCAGCAGCATCTCCCAAGATGGACAGGTTTCAGCTGAGCTTCCAAGCTAAGACTAGAAGGAAGGACCCAACAGCCCACTCCTGAAATAATCAGACATCAAAAACCCTATGCAAAGCTGAGCAATTCTGCCAGATATAGGGCCAGAAAATAAGTCCCCCAGGCCGGAGGGCATTCAAAGACGAGTGAGGAAGAGTTACCTCCTCAAAGTAGAGTTGGTCTTAACTATAGGAAGGTAATAAAGGCCCTGACACCTCATTTGCTGATGTGGCATGACTCAAAATGAGAAGCAACAGTATCCACAACAATGAGAACAAACATAAAACAGTCATGTTTATGGCACAGTGTTGGGCAGTGTTTCATCCTATTATATATAGGGTTGCTATGGGCTGGATCCAACTCAACAGCACCTAACAACAACAAAAAGAATAAATTAGTCTATGTTAAATTAGTCCTCCATTGCATATTATCTGTCCAGTTATTCCTCCATCATAGGATAGTGTGTCCAGTGTGAACACAAAAAGAAGGGGAGTATTTGGTCCTTATAAGTTTTGGGTTTGGAATTGGACATTACTAGGGTTAGATCTCTACGCTTATATCTATGTGACCTTGGTCAAGTTAATTAATCTTCTCCATTTCCAACTTTGCCATCTGCAAAATGGGCATGACAACAGCCCCACCCTATGGGTGTAATAAATGCAGAATGCATATAAAGAATGTAGAACAATGCTCAATGAATGACGGGCCATGTTGTTACAAGGAAGAGGATATAAAGATGATGTGGGGAGGGTGAGGAAGGGGTGGAGTACCAGAAAGCTTTCTGGCATATATTTAAAGGACGGATTGTAGGGGTGTGAGTCTGCAGATGGATGATCACTTCCAACTCGATTTTGAGTACAAGAGATAAAAAGGAGAAGATGAACCAAGGCAGTGGCCATGGAGGCAGTGAGGACAGGATGGGTTTGAGAGATCCTTAGGTGGTAGAATCAGGAAGAGTTGGTGTGGGGAAAGGGATAAGCTGAGTTTCCATTCCCAGGGTACAAGCCTGGGAGACTGAATGGTGACATTAACTAACAGATGGGCTGTAAGAGAAGAGGAACTCAGATTTGGCTCTGTTTGTTTCTGAGCACTTGTAGCACCCATGAACAGAGATCACTGTGGCCAAGTGGATATAGTTTCTCTTCTGTCCAACTTGTTAGACTGCTTTGGGTGATATCTGCATGGGAATGTTATCAGAAGCTGTGTCTGAGCAGAGTCAGCCAGAGATAGTATAGGACAGGCTTTCTCAGTCTTGATGCCATTGGCTTTTTGGGCGGGACAGCTTTGGTTGTGGAGAACTGTCCTGTGCAGTGGAGGGTGATTATAGCCTTCCTGGCCCTACACACTAGTATCCCCCTTCCTCAGTTGTGACGATCAAAAATGTCTCCAGATGCTGCAAAATGTCCATGCAGGAATAATGGTCTGTAGCTGAGCACCAAGGGAGAGAATAAAAGCAAGAGACCAAAGGACTGAACCCTGAAGCCCACCTACATTTGAAAGGAAGGTAGAGGTAGAGGGGTTGGTGAGCAACTAAGAGAGGAGTGTTCCAAGACAGAGGTGCCTGGAAATGCCCAGCTCTCTTGAAAGGTCACGTAAGATATGGACAGAAAACAATGGTTCTTGGGTTTGATTAGGGGTTCCTCAGCAGCCCCACAGGCAGGACTGGTGGGGCCAGGAAAGTGGAGAGGGGAAAGCAGTGAAACACAGTGAGATAGAGTTCCTGCAAGTAAAGTTTCCAGAAGCTTGAGCGAGAAAGGAGTGCAGAGAGTAGTCGTTAAAGGTGTGAGGGTCAAAGGTGGGCCTTCTGAGGAAGGAAACTCCTATGGGCTATGAGTTCCTTGAGGGCAATGAGCCTGTAGGTGATGTGTAGGCTTCACTGTCAGCTAAAGAAGTGCCTAGGAGGTGGTGAGACACATCTCTGGGTGTGCCTGTGAGGGCATTTCCAGAAAGGATTAACTGAGGGGTAAAGACCTACACTGTCTGTCTCCATACCACTGTGGCATCTGATCCCATCAGATCTCGGAAGCTAAGAAGGGTCAGGCCTGATTAGTACTTGGATGGGAGACCTCCTGGGAATGCCAGGTGTTGTAGGCTTGGGAGAAGGACCTAGCAACCCAAAATTCAATCAGCCATTGAAGACCCTATGAATAGCAGAGAAGCACTGATAATAGTGTTTTGCCTGTTGTACGTAGGGTCGCTATGAGTGGGACACCCACTCGATGGCACCTAACCACAACAAAGATCTACCCTGAATGTGAGTGCCACCGTCCTATGGGTTGTGGGCCTTGATGAAATGAAAGGGGGAAAAGAAAAAAAGCATTCCCCTTGCTATGCTCCCTGGCTCACCATGACATGAGCTCTCTGCCTTCCTCCTCCGTGTTGTAAGCCGCTCCATGGAGACTTCCCTGTCACGGTGGACTGAACCCTCGGAAACCTGAGCTGAAGTAAATCCTTCCTCCTTTAAGTTGTTTCAGTCTGGTATTTTGGTCACAGTAAAAAAACCTAACTAATACAATATCCCCTTTCACTTTAAAATGTCACACTTGATTCACGGAACAGGCTTAATAAATATACATTGATTGAATTGGAGACTAATTCTTTTTGTATGTTACCCTTTATTGGACTTTGGGTATTTTAAAACAACTCCAGGAAGAAAGCAATGCTCAAGACAAAGAGATGAATCACAAATTGCAGAATTTCAGCCATGAGTCACAGTTATTTTGGGTGTAGGCCTGCCTCATGGCCTCTAACCATACCACCTACTCATCTTACATTCCTTTCTCACATGAACCAATTCCAATTGTGTCCCCTCTCTCTCACTCTCTCGCTCTCTCACTCTCTCTCTCCCCTTTCCCTGCCAAGCAGACTTTGTTTCCTAACTCAAGCCATGGGTAATTGTTTCACCCTTGAGTAATATATGATGACAAATAGCTACTAAATAGGGTAGAAAAGGAGAACAAATTTGGTGTCCTCATCTTTCCTGGACTCTTCAGGCTGGGAGAGATTGGAATGCTCCCCTGGATTGAATTGCACAAAATTGTACGTCAATTTTAAGGATGGCTGCGTGAGCTAATGAGATGCAAACAGTGACACATCAAAAACAGAGCTCAACAGAAAACCTCCTGACTTATAACGTTGTCCTACGGGCGGCAGCAGAGTACATAAAAGAGGGGGAGAAACCCAGCTCACAGCAAGACTTCTGAGTGATGACTTGTTGGTTTATCTACAGCTTATGAACATAATTTCAGCCTAAAATGATGAATGGGAAGAGGTCCCGAGAAAGAAAATCTCTTATTTGAACCACATAGAATTGCATTTTTGCTGAGCTACAGAGGCAAATTTTATTTTTATTTGGTTTTAACCATATCTCATGCCGTTTCTCCCCAAAGAGCTCATAACCAAAAATAGCTTTAAAAACATCGATAAGCAGCATCTTTTACGTCAAGAGCCAGTCCCTATTGTAACCTGGGAGGAGAAGCCAGGACAATTCAGGCCTTCCTTACCGCTGATTTTTATCCCACTTGACTCTGTGCCTTCCACCTACGGGTGGCTTGGCCAAAGTTTATGGAACTAAAATGGAGTGATTTTTTGAATTGATGCAGTTTAAAGTGGGATTTTGAATGTCTCATTTGATTTTAAATGAAAGCTCAGGAAATTCAGCCAGGCATCAGGTGACACCAGTGGCCTTGAACAGAACAGCTCTTTGGTAACCCCCAACTTTTGATGTATTGCTCAACAACCAGCTTAATCAGAACGCTTCTCTTGAAGCCTGTATGATGAGCAGTGACATGCTAATTGAAATGTACTTTCCCCAGTGAACCACTTAACAATTCATATAAATATCAAAGCCCTGGGCTTTACTGTCAGTCTCTGTTTTGGAACGAGAAATTTATAAAAAACATATGTTTCCAACTGTCATTGACAGAGTATTCGAAAAACATGGCCACTGAAATCACATCCGACTTTCCTCTCTGCAGACACCATACCAGTCAGGGTGCATTTCTCTGTTATTAACATCTCCTTTCAGAAGGAATCTACTCCACACCGGGGTTTCATTACCGAAATCTGGGGAGCTGTTGATAATGGAGGCAGCACTGAGGGAAGAAATGGCCAGGGAGCCAAAGCTAATGTAGTTGAAATTCTAATTCTGGCAGGTGAGTAATGGTAAGCAATTAGGAGACAAACCACTGACCTTGTTACTGGCTTAGTAATACTAACGAATAATACTGTCTTCTCTGGTAACCATGAGACACAAGTCCTAGAATTGTGAGGAAAAGTGCTCCCCGATCTGGAGCCCTTCTTGTTTCAGTTGCAAGGAGGTTAGTCAGGATATGATCGCAAGTCTGACTTTCAGGACTTGTGAGTGGAGCTGCAAGTGTGAAATCCCACAATAAGTACATCACCTGTGCCACATAGTATCTTTTGTCTTCTACAGCTATCTGACTTTCCCACAAGGCTGCTTCCCCCCAACGTGCCTCAAATGGTGCTGCTCAATGACAAATGTCGCTCGGGACAAGGTAGCTTTGGCAACCACCCTACATGGTGGACCTTCTAGTAATTCTTTTTTTTTTTTTTTTTGAGGTACTGAGGGTTGAACCCAGGGCCTCACGCTTGCATACTCTGCAAGTGCTGGACCACTGAGCTGCACCACTAGCCCATTTTTTTTTACTTTTTGAGACAGGGTCTTCACTAAGTTACGCAGACTACCTCTGGTCTGGAACTTGCGATCCTCCTGCCTCTGCCTCCTGAGCCACTGGGATTATAGGCGTGCGCCACTGCACCCAGCCCACCTTCTAGTAATTCTAATCAGAGGGGAGAGCTTGAGAAAATGGCCCCAGCGGAGCTCTTGGGCTAGTGGGGCACATATGTCCTCCATAAGCCCTCCAAACCGTCTCAGAATTGCCACAGATCCTGAAACTCAGGCAATTGTTTTGCTTCTAGGCAACATATAAATCTTTGAATTGCACTCCCTAAACCTTGAGACATTTATACTGAATTGTTTCAGAGGGAGAAAAAAAGGAAGGAAAGAAGGAAGGAAGGAAGGAAGGAAGGAAGGAAGGAAGGAAGGAAGGAAGGCAGGCAGGCAGGCAGGCAGGCAGGCAGGCAGGCAGGCAGGCTGGAAGGAAGGAAGGAAGAAGGAAAGAAGGAAGGAAGGAAAAAACTGGCAGCCAAGCAATCTGCATTCCATTTCAATTTAGATAGTTTAGCAATACATTTTTTTCCCAAGGTTTCTTGGATTTCAATAATATATCTTTCATCACCAGATCACCAAAAAGTGGTTGTTTTGAGCTATCCCTGGAGCTTTGGAGTGGATATCAGGGATTACATTATAACTGGGAATTTAAGAATTGTATTGGGTTTACAAATGACTTATTTTTCTCAGTTTAATGGTCAGACCATTAAATTGATAACTTATTCCTGGAAGGGTGTGCACATGATATGTTAATGGGTCTTTGAGAACAGGATTAAAAAACGACTAAAACACACACACACACACACACACAAACACACACACACACTTACTCAAGTAGTTTTAAATAAGACATTTGTTCAGTAGATGAATTCTGACTGCCACAGATTTCAGGCATTAAAGTTTCCATTTTAATGAGTTCCTGTATCCCTCCACTCTCAACTGATCTATCCCATTTACTCTAAGAGTTTTGGGGCTGGGGTTTTCAAACCTTTTGGCAGCTGTCATTTGACCCTGCAATACACAAAGCAAAGCATTGTGCAGCCCAGCGGATGTCCAGAAGGAATCAACAGAGGAGAACCCCTGGGCACCAGTGTTTGCTGACCTGCATTGTGGAAGTCACTGGTCTGGCAATGGGTGCTGGAGGAAGCTGGGTGCATGAGCTGCATGAGCATGGCACATTTCTGAGCACATCTGTTTTATTTCATATCAGTGTGATGGCTGTAGCTGGGCAGGAGGCAACAGGAGGGGGGTGGAAAAATGGGGCTTTCTGCAAGAGACATGTTTGGATTTCCATTTTATAGGGATGAAAGAACCTGTGTTTGCCAAATAGCAAACCCAAAGAAATATCCTGGGCTGAGAGCAGGGAATTCAAGTGCAGCCTTTGAGGAGCAGATGATTTATGGCTGGTCGAAGGAAGAGTCCTGATCCTCAAAGGGAGGGAGGTGGAACTTCGGAAAACAGAATCAAGAAGTGAAAAAAGATTGAAAATTTCTGGGCTCTCCAAAAGCTATATCAGTACAATCTTGTACTGAGATAGGTATAAATGAGTCAGAAACATATGGATTAAACTTCTCTTCAAGTGGGCGAATAGTGGGAAATGATGATTTTCAAAGTCGGGTTTGGGACGATTCTAATGTGGACTTGATTGAAAAATCTCTCTCCTGGCTGTCAGGTGAAAGGTCTCCCTGTGATGGCCTTTCTCCAATTTTGGAGGATGGTTACATTGAAAGCTGATAGTCAGAATGACCTTTATTATTCCCGAGATGATAGATGTCCTAGGATTCACCTCCCACCTCTTCCTGCAACCCTCCACCCTCCACCTCCATTTTCAGACTCCAAGGTCTCTTTTATTGTTCTCTCAGGACTGCCCCTTGGCTATAATTGCTATTACCTTTTTAGTTTCAGTGGATTTTCAGTAACTTTAATGTTAGTGTTTTTTTTTTTTTCCAAAGTAGAGATTTTAAAAACGTACGATGTTTAAAGATGTATCATGTCCTCTTTGGTTTACCTTGGTAAGCTTTGCAAGACAATTTTAGTTGCTGTCTAAAAATTGAGAGACTTCACCTGCAGAGTTTTGAGTTCTGTTGACATGTGGCTAGGTCACTGGGGTGATTTTTTTTTTTATTTTGTTTTTACTTTTTATTTTCAGACAGGATCTTGCTAAATTGCACAGGCTGCCTCTAGCCTCAAACGTGATCCTCTTATCTCCACCTCCCAAGTTCCTGGGATTTACAGGCATGTGCCACTGTTGATTACTAAGTTGATTCTTGGAGTAAGCGTCCCTTGAGGGACGGTTGGAGGAAAGAGAGAGAAGATTGCAAAAGAGTGCTGGAAAATGAAAATATGAGGCTGAACATGGGCTACCCTTGTTATACCTCTGCATATAATAATACTTAGAACATGTTTGGAGTGTAGACAATGCTCTGGGCATTGGACTAAGCTTTTTAGATATATGCCCCTTCAGAAAGTAACCACTGGAGAGTATATGCTACCCATTTTACAGATGGGGAAATTGAAGGGCAGAGATATTAATCACTCATTGGTGTTTATAAAGCTAGTAGTACATAGGACTAGGTGAGGCAAAAGAGACACCTGTCTCAGACAGAAAACTTTTGGGGGGTCCACAAAACCTCAGTAATCCAGACACATGCTATTTTAATGTAAGGTTTTTTTTTTTTTTTTTTTTTAAAGAATCATTAAGTGGAGCCAGGCATGGTGGCACACGCATGTAATCC
This sequence comes from Pedetes capensis, assembly GCA_007922755.1. Taxonomy (NCBI): domain Eukaryota; kingdom Metazoa; phylum Chordata; class Mammalia; order Rodentia; family Pedetidae; genus Pedetes; species Pedetes capensis. Next base: position 21,454 of record VMDO01016059.1, on the reverse strand, counting down.
CAGCGGCTCGGGAGGTGGAGGCAGGAGGATCACAAGTTGGAGACCAGAGGCAGTCTGCATAACTTAGTGAGACCCTGTCTCAAAAATTTAAAAAAAAAAACAAAAAAAAAGAAAGAAAAGAAAAAAAGAATCATTAAAGTAAAGCAAGATAACGCATGATAAACACAGCATTAACATTTTCCATAAAGATACTATGGCCCAGCTTTCCTCCCTGGGCTGACCCCCGAGTCCTGGTAGACATAAGCATATGAATGTCAGAAATTATGATTTCCCCCTCCCGGTGGTTCACAGCCCACCAGCTCTGTGGGCACCAAGCACACAATCAAAGAGACAAAGTTGACAGGCCAGGGGTGAGGCTCAACTGCTCTCAGAGATCTAGAGTAAAGGGAAAGTCAGGAGGTGCAAAGGGCCAGGGGTGAGGGGGAACCTGACTTAAAATCTCCAGGTTGCAAGAAAGGAGGTGAAGAGTGTCAGTGAGAGGCTCACAGAGAGGTTGGGTGTTTGTTGTTGAGACTTCCCAGCCTTGCTGCGTGGCTGGCTCAGGACAAGGCATGACAGAGCCAGTGATACCTGAGCCCGCAGCTGCTGTGAGAATCAGTAGAAGCCCCATCAGCACCATCAGCTGGGGTAGGAGAGATGTGGATCTTGTGGGCAGAGGGGTGGGCCGAGAGGGGGGGAGTTGGAGAGGACACACTGAGCTGGGTCATGGTGAGGAAAGTCCTCTGGGGAGCCGGTAAGAGCTAGGTGTGGCTGTAAATACTGTCGCACCAAACACCTCATCCCTCCTCCCAATGACCTGTGGTGGTGGAGCTTTCATGGATACTGTGACTCTCCTCTCTTCAGAGATGAGGAAACCAAGACAATGAAGCATTCAGTAAGTTGCCTAAACTCAGTCAGGGAAAGGCAGTGGCAGGATTTGAACTTGGAGGTTTTTTCCTCTGCAGCTGGCCACCGCACCAGGCTGTGAGAAGTCAGGAAGAAACCAGAAGAAAGACAGAGAGTTTAAAACTCTGAATCTTACCTGAAGTATCCTAAACAAATCCTGGAGAGTATAGAGAAACCCCCTCTCCAGGGGTGTGGACTGAGGATGCTGAGTTAATTATGCTCTGATTTCCCACCAAATGAAAACAAGCAGAACAGGATGTGGGGAGCCAGGAGAGATGCAGACTAGAGTCCCCTTAAACTCTTTGAAATTCACTTTTCTTACTTGTAGAATGGGGGCTGTGATACCGATTTATCTGCATAGAGCTGTGTATCAGAATAAACAAAATGCAATTCTTAATATCATTAGGTGCTGGATTATCATCCATCTATGCCTGAGCCATACCACCGTGGCATCAGATCTCCGAAGCTAAATAGGGTCGGACCTGGTTAGTAATTGGATGGGAGATCGCCTGTGAACACCAGGTGCTGTAGGCTTGGGAGAAGGACTGGGCAACCCACTCTTAAAATAAAACAATTAACCACTGAAAACTATGAATAACAGAGAAACACTCACAATAGGGTTTCACCTGTTGTATGTGGAGTCGCTATGAGTCGGACACCGACTCGATGGCACCTAAGAACAACAAAAATTTTTATTGTGAAATTAGCCTGAGCCCTGATGTTTTAGGCACTGGTTCACCTCTGTGAGGTTGGTTCGCCCATGATATATTTTGAGATTGGGAAACACCTCTTAGTCATCTTGCCTTAGCAGGCAATATCTGTCCACCCTCTGAGGTCAGAGGAACCCTGTTCGCTCTGTGAAATCCCCTGAGATCTCAGGGCTATGGCAATTCCCTCCACCTATGAATGCGTCCTCCTGCCTATGACTACTGTAACTCCGGTGGCCAGGGTGCCGTGTGGTCCCCTCATCACTTTTTTTTTTTTTTACCCTCGCTCCATTCTGATTGTGGACAAGCTGCTGCTTTGGTCTCAACCAGGGAAGGACACTATCCTATCACACTGTCTTCCCTCTTTGAACAAATAGTGTATCAGAGAACATTGGATGACTTGCTAGCTCTATTCACATTTAGGTAAAATTGCATGTTTGCGATCTCCCTTCTCAACTCACTTCCCCTCCTGGGGAGCTGGTTGTTGTTGTTGTTAGGTGCTGTTGAGTCAGTGTCCAACTCCTAATGAAGCTATGTACAACAGGGGAAACAGTATTGTCGTGCTTCTCTGCTATTCATAGGGTTTTCAATGGCTGATTGATTTTTGGGAGTGGATTGCCGGGTCTGTCTCCCAAGCCTACAGCACCTGGTGTTTCCAGGTGATCTCCTACCCCAGTACTAACCAGGCCCCACCCTGCTTGCTTTGGAGAACTGGCGGAGTCAGACATCACAGTGGTACAGCTGCAGGCTGGGTTGCTGGTGGATTGGTTTAATTTCCTCAGTAGTTTCATAACCCTCCAGCAGAAAACACAGCAGCACCCACCAGATGCTAGGGGACTTGTTTGGGTGCCAGCGGTATTTTTGTGTTTCTCTTTCTAGTCCCTATTCCATGAAAGACCTTGGAACTTGTCCAAGGCAGGGTTGGAAGGAAGGTGCCACAGAACTCCGTTACTCTCTCCTTGGCTGAGGGGCACAATGTAAACATAGCTTCCTGAATCTTAGAGATGTCAGTAGGCCAAGCACAGGAGAGGTAAAAGAGCATTCTCTCCAAGCATTATTTTTGTACTCTCATGGGCTCATGTTGTAGCAAAATGGAAGGAAATCCTGTTTGAAAATATAGCATCACACTTCCAGGCAAAGCTGCAGCCTGGCCAGCGGTGAGCACAAGGTGAGAGCTATTGGTTCTTATATTGCCTTAGGTGGTAGTAGTCTGTGAGGGATGTAAGATAAGTGGATTACACTCCATTTCCCACTCTCTCATCTGTGTCAGACATCACTAGTCAATTATAGCAATTGTCACACTTTGCTGGTTCTGTCTCAAAGTCCTTTCAACACAATTCTTTAGGCAGTCATTTCCAGTCATATGGAGTTGGAAAAAGGGATGAAACTTATTTGCTACCTATAGTTTCTCTATAGAGAGGATCATGTTGAGTTTAGTATTGTTTAGTAGATAGGATGAGTTTTACTTTTAAATCATGAAAAGTACCACCCATACAGCATATGCTTGACTTTTAAAATGTCACTGAATTTCTTTAAACCTTGGTTTCCTTACCTCTGAAGTTATAGAACTAATTAGAGACAAATTCTGCATGGCCATGGGAGTGAAGAGTAAGATTGTAGACTTAAAGTGCCTAGGAAAGTATCTGGGGCATTCAATTAATGGTGGCTTCTACTGAAACTTGCTTTGAGTCCTGAAGAGCTTGATATATTTTGTCCATGACTCTCCCTTTAGAAAGACTAAAGCCTAAGCCTTTCTCTCTTTGGGTATGACTCTAGAACTCTGAGGAAACTTCATTTGCTTCCTGGCTCAGTTTCCTTATGAGTTTCACAAAGAGTTATCTGATTGTATGAATTGGAGGTCTCTCATACTGGTTCTCTTCCAAGAAGGCCTCCCTGATGGATGGCATTGACAGAGAAACTTGTGTTTAATGTAGTGGCACCAATCACGTAGATACAAGTTGAAAGGTATACTGTAGCAGCTAGAACACCATTATCTATAATTGACACTTCATTCATGGTCTTGGAGTCTGTCCTCACCTATATCTGTTCACATCAGTGTGTATACACAGTTCCTATTCAATTTTAAAATGCTAATCTAAAGATGGCTGTCTTTTTCCCAGAGCTTCTCAGTGCTTCCTATTGCAGGCAGCATTCTGGGAGGAGAGAGACAGTCCATTCACACGGGAAACAGGAGAGTTCAATACAGGAATTGTAAGGGCAACGGTAAGGGAAACCAACAGATCTGTCCTAGACAGACTAAGTAAAATCAGAGTGCTCCCAGGAAGCAAGGATGGTAAGACTGTGTCTCATGTATCTTGGACATGTTGTCAGGAGGGGTCAATTCCTGGAGAAGGATATCATGTTTGGGAGAGTGGCAGGTGAACAGAAACACAAAGACCCCCAACTAGATGGATTGACACAGTGACTGCAACAATGGGCTTAAAGTTGAAAAAGACTGTGTGCATGGCACAGTGTTGAGGACTGTTTTGTTCTGTTGTACATGGGCACACTGGCTTCTGTCCTGCATTGTTGTGTAGGTTTTTCTGATTCTAGGCCCAGCCTGGATCGGGGCATCCCATGGTGGTCAGAACCTCCCCCTTCTAACCTTTAAAATAGCATGGAAGGTAAGGTCTAAAGAGGCCAAGCAGCTGACCTCAAGCCAGGCAGCTCTAATAGAACTGGTACATGACCTCAGGCCACTGTTATTACTTGCCTTGGTTTCCCTTTAAATATAATCCGTACTTTCTTTTATCTTCTATTCTGACTCTGGCTATAAGTTAAAATTTATTTCATAAAGTCACACAAGCAAACCTACTTTGTTCCTTGAGTCATAGCACCTGAGCAAGCATCCTAATAGTTACACACACACACACACACACACACACACACACACACTGACACACACACACACACACACACACACACACACACACACGGCCTGTTATCCCAGCTTTGTCTTTGGAAACCTGAGCAATGTCCTTACCATGTGTACTAGATTTTTCTGAGTGAACCGTGCACTTGACATGGGTGGGGGCACGCATGGCCGAGCAATCACTGTCGCAGAGGGAAGAATTTATGTTTGCATCTGCGCCTCACCTCTTCTCACATCTGGTCTTGGTAGGCCTCCGGGAATTTATGGGAGAAAGGAAAGGAGAGCAGTGAGAAGGGATTTCAGGGCTGCTGGAGCCAGGACTGAATAAAGATGAGACCGGCCCTCTTCTGCTTCTCAAAAGGCAGTGGGTTTTGGCTGTCTCGTGGTTTGATGCCCTTGGTCTGAAAGGTTCTCTCGTCAGACTCTCTGAGGACCTTTGAAGAGCCTCACAAGGTCTGTTTCATGGTTCACCAGATGGGATATTTTTTCCCAGTGAGAGTCACCCAGGAAAAAATGGGTCTCTCCTGAAGTCAGTTAGGGATGCATCTCGATTGCTCGAATTTACTTTATTAACCAGGGGCAGTGATGTCACTCGGGAGCTTCTCCAGGCTGTTTTGAAACACTACACCTTCTGTATCCATTTGCTTAGCCCAGGTTGATCAGGCAGGTCTTTACTTTCCTTGGAATGCTGATGGGCAATACCATCACTCTAGGGCTCTGGAATGAGCGGCGAAGCACTTGTGGATTTTATAAATATCTGCTTAATCCCTCTTCAGCCTCTACTCTCAGACCAAAAAGGTCTATGGACTTTAACCAGACTTCATACAGTGACAGCCCAATCCCATTGCTTATCATATGCACTTCTCATTTTTATCCTCTTTTTAATGCCAAGTGCAGAAGTATACACAATATTCCCAGGTCTAGATATTGCACTGGCCAGGAGTTAGGGAAAGGAGAATGTCTTTTCTTTGGTTTATTTTGATCCTCATAGAAATGTTACACAACTGGAAACTATTACAATTTCTATTAGGATTCATTACCTCTCTTTGCTGTAAGATCGTAGTGGATCGAGGCCATCAAGGAGCAAATCATCCACACTGATTGCTTCCTAAATGCAGATGGCTTCAGAGTTCATCATCTTCCAAATAGTATCCCTTCCACACTGGTGTCAATTCAATACCCACCTGCCCACCTTCCCAGCACTGTGGAACCTTACACAGGAGATCACTCTTACTTGTCTGAGGGATCCTTGTGTCCAGCACTGCTTGCTTAGGTGTCTGAGAGTGTAGTGTAGATACTAATCCAAATGCTGAAGGGCACTAATCAATCCTTCCTTCCTTCCTTCCTTCCTTCCTTCTCTCCTTCTTTCTCTCCCGTTCTCCCTCCCTCTCTCCCTTCTTTTCTTTTTTCTTTTCTTTCCTCTCTCTGCTTCCTTCCTCCCTTCCTTCTTTCCTTCCTTCTTTGTTTTCCTCCTTCCTTCCTTCCCATCTTTTTTCTTTCCTTCCATTTTCCTTCCTTCCTTCTCTCCTTCCTTCCCCTCTTCTTTCCTTCCCATCTTCCTTCCTTCCTTCCTTCTTTCCTACCTTCCTTCCTTTTTCTTGATTCTTTCTTTTTGCAATACTGTGAGATTGAACCCAATGCCTTACATATACAAGAAAAGTGCTCTACCATTGAGCTACATTCCCAAATTCTTTATTTTTTGAGTCAGGGGCTTGCTAAATTGCACAGGTTCCCTCTGGCCTGAACTTGCCACCCTCCTGCCTCAGCCTCTCAAGGCCCTGGGATTATAGGAGTGAGCAAGGGAGATCAGGCCATTCTTTATATGAGAAAATGACTCACAATGGCATCTTATAATATGTATTACAAACTTCTTTGTCTGCAACTCACATAAATAAATAGATTTTACATTGCAAATCAGCGTAAACACACATATGTACATACCCAGATGAAACCAAAATGTCGCAAAATAATTCTCTTGCTATGTGTGATAAAACGTAAAAAATAAAAAAATAAAAAATAAATAAAACATGATAGAAAAAATAATCCCCAACAAACAATATTTGGAACAGATGTAGTTGTAACATGTTAAACTGCTTTTTAATGTAACTATTCGTTCAAAACTAGTAGTTTGAAAAATAATGAATTATAGTACTTACATGTGGAGGATGCAAGCCTTTTGTTTTTATTCTCTTCCACTTTTAAAATTTTCTTGTTTCTTCTCTGATATATAATGGTATCTCCTGAACCATGTTTATTGCAGCCTTATTCACAATAGCCAAGATTTGGAATCAACCTAGGTGTCCATCAACAGATGAGTGGATAAGGAAATTAATGTGTGTGTGTGTATATATATATATATATATATATATATATAATATTAATATATTAAAATATATTATATAGTATATCAATATTAATATATTAATATAAATATATTAATATAAATATATTAATATATTAATATTAATATGTATATACCATAGAGTTTTATTCAGCCATAAAGAAGGAAAAAATTATGACATTTACTGGAAAATGAACAGAACTAGAAAGCATAATTTTAAATGAATTAAGCCAGACCCAGAAAGAAAAACACCACATTTTCTCTTATATGTGGATGTTAGAATTCAATATATATTTGTTATTAAAACATATAGACCATGAAAGCAGATGAAACCTAAGTAAGAAAAGATAATGAACTAACAAAAAGGAAGAAGGGGCAAGAAGAAAGGATAATGGGAGAAAAGAAAAAAAATCACATGTTGCCCTTACAGCAAAATCAGGATATATATATAAAGACAGATACACTCACAAAAAAGACATGCCAGTAGATAGGAGGCCACTGATGGGGAGGGAGGGAACAGGGAGGAGGGTCATGAGAGGGTAAGGAGGAAGTCAACATGAGCAATGGACAACGAGATACACACAGAGAAATGCCATAATGAAGCTTATGTTAAGTTGTACACTAAAAAGTACTAATAAAAAATTTCTTTCCTTTTTTTGTCTTTTTTTCTATCTCTCTTCCATTTTTAAGCAATGCTTTTGTAAATAAATTAAAGTACGAAGTTAGTAACATGCCAATCTGATTCCCATTAAGGGATCTGAAATTCATCCTATTTTCCAGTCTATGGCTCAAGTCCTTAACCACAGGCCATTAGTGTCTTCAGCTATACTTGGTGTTGACAAATTATTCCCCAGAAAGGGTATACCAATTTACAGTCCTATAAGAATGTCCAAGGCCCCACTTGGCAACAGTGGTTATGGTGAAACTTAAAGGTTTTACTAACCTGATAAATATGAAATTGATTAAAATTTCATCTCCTTAATTAGTAATGAAATTGACCATTATTTCTCACATACACTGCTCAATCAGATTTCCTTGTTTATAAAGTAGCTTCATATTTTGGTGTAGTTTTCTATTAGATTGCATTTTATTAAGAACTTGTGTGATTTTTTATGCATTCTGTATACCAACGATCTGTATGCTAGGCATTTATTAATTGTTGTTGTTGTTAGGTGCCATCAAGTCAGTGTCTGACTCATAGCCACCCTAAGTACAACTAGTGAAACACTATTGTCAGTGTTTCTCTGTTATTCATAGGGTTTTCAATTGTTGATTGCTTTTTTGGCAGTGGGTTGCTGGGTCCTTCTCCCAAGGTTACAGCACCTGGTGTTCCCAGAGGGCCTCCCATCCAAGTAATAACCAGGCCTGACCCTCATTAGCGTCTGAGATCTGATGGGATCAGATGCCACAGTGGTATGGGTGCAGGCCATTTAATAATTATTTCAGTAGAACTATTTTCTCTAGTATGTGAAGATATGTGAATCATTGTTAATTTTTCCCTAGTTGTCCCAAATCATGTACTAAATAGTTACTCCTTTTTTCTTTGATTGTGTATGCTAATTATAGTTTATAATTAAAAAAAAAATCTATGCATAGTTCTCTTTCTCAGATTTCTATTCTCTTCCAGTAGTTTTTTTTTTTTATCTCTTAGCCAATATTATACTATTGTAATTACTGTAGTTTTATACTTGGTCTTAATATCTGCGAAAGTAAACCTTCCATATTGTTCTTCTGCAAGTTTACTCAGCTACGCTTAGTCCTGAAGTTCCCTGCATGAGCTTTAGCATATTTTTTTTAATTCCATGAGAATTCTTTTCGAAATTTGAATGGAAATGTGCTAAATTTGTAGACTAATTTTAGCAGAATTTCCATTTTGTGAATCTTTTGGAATTGCTTAATATACTCTATATTTCTTTTTGTTCAAGTTACCTTTTATTCCCTGAATATTTTATAATTTTACTATATTAAAGTTATTAAAATTTTCCTGTTTGATTATTCCTAAATAACTTATGATTTTGTTAACTTTTAGAATATTACATTTTCTAAAATATCTTCTAATTAATTTTTGGATGTTAATCTAGAAATTTTTTTAACTCTCTTTTGTTTCAAAATTGTGCTTTGATTTCCTATCTAGGTATTTATAGTACAAATACAAGGGTCATTTTATTACTTTCAGATTCTTATATAGTGTTACTTATTGCAAATAAAGATGATAAGGTGATGATGTATGCATAGTTCTTTTAGTGAACCAAAGCTTTCAATTCTTTTGGATGAAGAGTGGTATGGATGGGTCATATGGTACCTATATGTCAAGCTTTAGAAACTATCAATCTGCTTTCTAAAGTGGTTGTGTCATTTTGCATTGCTAGCAGCCCAGTTTGTAATTTTCTATTGTTCCACATCCTTGCCAACACATGATATGGCCAGCTTTTCAAATTGTAGACATGCTAGTCATTGTGTTGTATGGTGGTTTTAATTTTCATTTCCCTATTGCCTTGTGATGGGAGAAGGACCTGGCAATCCACTCCCAAGGCAATCCCAAAACAGTCAGCCATTGAAAACCCTATGAGGGTCACTATGAGTCGGATACCGACTGGACAGCACGTAACCTAACAATTGCCTTCTGAGAGTGACAGGTCGACAAAGGAAGACCTGCAATTAAATGGATTGGCACTGTGGCTGCAACAGTGAGTTTAAACATAAGAAGGATTGTATACCTGGCACAATATTGGGTAGTATTTTGTTCTGTTATACATAGGATTGCTTTGTGTCAGACTTGACTCGATGACACCTAACAACAAGAAGTATCTAATGAAATTTTGTTTCTGTATTAGTCAGCTTTCTGTTACTATGACAAATACTTGAGATTACAAATTTATAAAGAAAGAAAGGTTATTCTGGTTCATAGTTTTAGAGGTTCTAGTCTGTAATGGATTCGTTTTGTTGCTTTTGGTCCTGTAGCAAGGCAGCACTTAGTGGTGGGAGTGTGTGCCAGAGCAAAACTGCTTAACTTCATGCCAGGAAGCAGAAGAGAGAGTGAGGAGGGGCCTGAGATCCCACTATTCCCTTCAAGGACATGACCCCAGTGACCTTAAGACTTTCTCCTAGGCTCCACCTTTTAAAGGTTCTACCACCTCCACTACCATCCTGAGGATCAAGCTTTTAAGACATGGTTCTTTGGCAGATATTCAACATCCAAACTATAACATGTATTTAATACATAGATTATAGTAACTTTTCCTATAATACCCTCAAAGTGGAAATGAATAAACAAGTTATTCCATACCCATATGATAGGCAGAGATTCACTAATAAAAAGGAATGGATTATTAATAATGAGAAATCATGGAAGAATCTCAAAATCATTATGCTGTGTTAAAGGAACACTGTCCCAAACAGTACATACCGAATGATTCAATTTATATAAAGTTCTAGAAATGTGACCTAATAAATAGTGGTAGAAAGCAGATTATCAGTTACCTGGGGCTGAGAGTTAGGCTCAAGAAGGGCAAAAAGGAGGGATTATAGAGGGATAATGAATAAACTCTTGGGAGTGATGGATATGTTCATTATTTTTATCACAGTGATGGTTTTGCAATTATATTTGTATGTGAAAACTTAGCAAATTATACACTTTAAATGTGCAGTTATATGTCATCTATCCTTTAATAAATCTTTTAAATCCTTTAAAGAAATTTCATACTAATTGTTCTTTTCCTTATACTTTCCCTATTGACAGTTCCTATGTAATACAGGATGGTGGATATATTTGTTTTACCACCGACACTATGTGAAAAATGGCCATTGTTTCATAAAGACTTTCCTTTTCCCTTTCTCTTTCTTTCCATTTTCTTTTTCTTCTTCTCTTCTTTCTTATCTTTCATCCTTGTGATAGGTAAAACGTGTCAAGTTAAAAGAGTTCCTAGATATCTAACAGGTTTTTTAAAAATCAGGAATGAATGTGGAAATTTACAACTGCTTTTTTGTTTGCATCTCAAGAATTGCATTTTTCTTCTTCTGTTAGAGTAAAGGTATATATGTATGCATATATGTGTGTGTGTGTGTGTGTGTGTGTGTGTGTGTGTGTGTATTTTCCTGATATCTAAATATCTTTGTATTTTTGCAGTTTTCTTCACAATTCCAAGGGTATGGAATCAACTCAAAGGCCTGTCAACAGAGGATAGGATTAAAAAGTTGTGGTATATTTACATTATGGAATGTTATTCAGCAGTAAAGAAGAATGAAATTATGTCATTTGCAGCAAATGGGTGACATTGGAGAGTATCATTTTAAGTGAAATAATCCAGGCTCGAAAAAAGAAGTATTGCATGTTATTCCCGTATGCAGGAGTTAAATCTATCTTAAAGGAAAATAAAATTATACATATATGCATATATGGATAAAGGTGCAAACATATTTATATAAGAATGGAAAATACAAGTTGACCCAATATGAGCAGGATAGAAACTACTGGAGGGAATGGTTGATGGGGAAAGGGACATAAAAGGGGGAACAACATAGAGGGGCAAAGAGGGAGAGAAAAAACACAAAATACAGGATGCAACTCTATGAAAATACAAAAAAGGAAAAAAGAAAAAGAACATGAGGTTGTAACTCATGGTGGTATTCATTGTCATTTTATGTTAATCAGAATTCTTACCATTTTTCTTTCTTTGTTATGTTTCTTTTGTTCTGTAAAATATTTAAAGAGATGGAGGCATTAAGAATACTGATTTGAGAGTTACATAATGAATCTATCAACTGACATATTACTCTGTACTTCACTAACATATATAAATAAAATACTAATAAAAAGTCCTTGCATTTTAAAGATAAACCTTACTAGTCTTGAAATATTTTTGTTCTGAAAATTATGAGTTTGATATGCTATAGTCGTGTTTAGAATCCTTTTGTATGAATGTTCATATATGTGCTTGGCCAATATTACTTTCTTGGCTGTGTTCATCCAGATTGGTGTTAACTTTGAGCTACCTCATAAAATGTATTGGAGCACTTTCCCGCTTTTCAGATTCCTGAAACCCTTTGCAAATACACAGTTTTTGTGTTCCTTGAAGGTTTCTAAAACCTCACCTGAAGATCATCTACTGTTTTCTTTTAGGGATAAGATATATTATTATACATCCAATTACATTAATGATTATGAATCATTTTGTTTTTCTATTTTCTCCTTAGTTGACTTTCGTAGTTCATATTTTCTAGACAGTTGATGATTGTTTTTTAATTTACTTGAGGAAAACATTCATATCAGTTCTATATAAAATGAATATATATATATGAGTATGTAAGCAAATGTAATTATATATAGAGAGAGGATATATATTCATATATATACACACATACACATGCAGGAAATCTTCATAACATCTACACTTTCCTCTTGTTTGTTATCCCTAATGTTTGTATTTGCTTAATTGAGCTTAATAAAGTTGTCTCTAAGAGAGATATCTTTGAATTACTGATGTTTGATTAATTTATTGATTTATTGCTATCTGTTTCTTAATCCATTAGTGTCTTCTCATATCATCATTAGTTCTACTTTATTTCTGTTATTGCTTTTCTAATTCCTTGAACTGAATACTTAGCATTAATACATACATTTAAGGCTATAAATTTCTTTACAATTTTAGCCTCAGTTTACAATATCATATAACTTTATCTTTCTGTGCTCATTCTGGGTTAAGTCCTTAAAACTATCTCGCATTTCACAGTTTGCTTTTTGTCTCCAATCTATAGTTTACCTTGAAGTCTTATCTACCAAGTATTATATTTGAAGGACTACACTTAATTTCTAAGATGTCTAATTGGTTCCTGTTTTTAAACTTACATTTGAAAAACAAAAAAACCTAGTGGGAAGAAAATTCTAGCTTGGAATATTTTCCTCATCATTTTAAAGACTATTTTTATTGTGGCCTGCAGCCATACCACCCTGGCATCTGATCCTGTCAGATCTCAGAAGCTAAGCAGGGTCAGGCCTGGTTAGTACTTGGATGGGAGACCACCTGGGCACACTGGGTGCTGTAGGCTTGGGAGAAGGACCTGGAGGCTCATTGCCAAAAAAGGAAGGAAGGAAGGAAGAAAGGAAAGAAGGAAGGAAGGAAGGAGAAAGAAAGAAGAAAAGAAAAGAAAAAAGAAAAACAATCAGCCATTGAAAACCCTATGAATAGCAGAAAAGCACTGAGTTAGTTCTGGGCATGGATAGTGTTGGGGAATATTTCATCTGTTGTACATAGGGTCAGTATGTGTTGGACCCAACTCAACAGCACCTAACAACAACAACATTTTATTGTTTTCTAGCTTCCATAATTTCCTTTGAAAAGTTAGCCTTCAGTCGTACTGCTGAACCTTTGAAAGTAGCATGCCCTTTCCCTGCCCCTTGTGTGAGTCTTGATATTTTTCTCTGTTTTTTAGTTGCTTGACTATGATAAGCCTAAGTGTCATTTGTATATGTGAGTGTGTGTGTGTGTGTGTGTGTGTGTGTGTGTGTGTGTGTGTGTGTATTTGTGAGGATTTCTGAATCTGTGGATTGGTATCTTTCATTAGCTTTATAAAATTTTCTCTACTAATAATGCCTACCATTACTGTTCCTCTCCTTTCTTTGTGGGATTCCAGGTATGGGTCCCTCAGTGCTTTACATTATATCCCAAATGCTACTTTTGCTCTACTTTCATTCTCTCTTTATTTCCTCTTTGAGCTACAGTTTAGATATTTTCTATTTACTTAGTTTCAGATTCCTATATAAAATTCTTAACTTTGGATATTGGATTTTGTAGTTCAAGTATACCCACTTGGTTCATTTTATACATTCATACATCTAGTAATTTTTAAATTATATACCAGACATTTTATTAAAATGAATTGTAGAGTTTCCAGATAGTATCTCCCACTAGCAATGGCTCCCTGTCTCACATCAGGCAGATCAGAAAGGGGCCCAGCACTTGATCTAATCAGAGCTGGGTTGAGGCTGGGTTGCAGTTTGGGGCAGATTCATTTCTCTCACCCCTATTTTCTCTCCATTTCTTGGACCAAGCTCGCCTGAACTTTTGACTGACAGGCTGACAGGTTTCTATCTTCTCAATCTTAAAACACTGAGGGAAATTCAGTCTCAGACTTCAGAGGTTTGGAGTTCTGCCTCTTCAAAATTCGGAAAATGTTTTGGGGAAAAGAAACTGCATGAGTTTGAGGTGGGCCATAATGTAAGAAGAAACATTTCTTCTAAATATTGTGAGACGAATGAAGACTTCATCACATTTTATCAAAATTCCAGAGCCTTTCATACAGCCCTAGAATTTGGAAAATGACCTGTGGGGAAAGACCACTATGCATTAATGGCCCCTAAGGTTTCCAAATTTTTATGCAAGCTCCACACAACTTCTAAAGACTTTGTTTGTTTCTCTTTCTTCTAACAAACCCGTGTTGGCTGTGTCTGATCTTCGACCAAATCCCATCCAAGCCAAACGAATCCAGAGGAAAAACACAGCCAATAACTGATGACTCTCACCAGAAGGACTCTCTTCTCTTGAATTTTAGTTCATTTAGCTCTCTTCATTTCTACAACACTCTATTATCTTTTACACACACACACACACACACACACACACACATATGCAATTTATCTGAATTTTTTAGTTGTTGCAATGACATTCGTGATCTTCAGCCACCTACTACCATCTTCCCAGAATTGTAACCATGTTTAAAAATCATTTTCAATTTCTCTCTTTCATTTGATTTGGAGTAAAAAGATAATTTTTGTAGTTATTTTTATCATTAGTTTTCTTCATGCTTTTTGGACTTTTGGTTTGCAGATTCATCTTGATAAGAATTTTTTTCTCCAATATTGAAGGATAAAGGGGAAGAGGATAATCTCAATGTAAATGATGCAATTTCATGAGTACATGAGAAAACAGGGAAACTTAACCCAAATATACATATGAGTTTTACTACGTATTAGTGAAAAGATTCCATAAACTTTGTAGGTTGATAAAAATGTAACCAAAAGTGATGCAATAGTTGCACAATGCAAAAAGCAAATGTTGTATTACTCTGTACACCACCATTTACTAAAAAAAAAAGAAAAAAGAAAAAAAACTGTAAAATGAAACCTATTTTTAAACTATAAATAAATACATAGATAAGTAAATAAACAAACAAATAAAATGGTAATGAACATGACTAAGTGTAATTAAAAATTGTGACAAATTATATGAATTTATTTTTAGATGTTTGGATATAGGTTAACTGAAATATGCACTCAAAATGTCCTTGTACAAATTTTATCCAATTAGATTATTGCCAAATAGTTAAATATTTTTATGATTAACTATTTTAATAATGTAATCATATAGCCATCAAATAGTAGATATGAGCGAGTCATACATATATGATTAATTTGATTTTTATAAGGTGCATTATTTTTATATAAGAAATCTCAGGTTAGTGATCCAGATATATTAAACATAACAAAGATATTTTGAATTGCCATGTTTTTGAGTAATGTTCTTGGAACTACTCAGTATGAGGCTATTCCTAACCACACGGTATGTATCCCTTAACTAATCTGACTGCCAAAGAAATCAAGTAGCATAATTATGGCTATTCCTTCCTTCTTTAAAAAAAGATTTTTTTCTATCTCTCTGTTTCACTTTCTCCTCTTCACCTAATAACTAGTGGTTTTGCAGTTATCTCCCTCTCGCCCTTTGGGGACCCCCAGGAAAGGACTGTATTTTACATTAATAGGTTAGGATTCCCATTTCCCTAGGAATAATGAGCCAGCAGAGTGCTTTTCTTAAGTCTTGATTGAAAATGTTCTCTCAGCCCCTTGAACGATGTGGACAACTTCTCTAGCTTTCTGCTATGGGCAGGTATGGACGGCCTCAGTGCTGGCTTCCAGGCAGAGAGCTTAGCTCTGCGATCCTGTTTCATGTGTGTCAGGGAGGTGGGAGTGGGAGTAATTTTCAGACTATTAGCCATAGCCACAGAATCTTCCCACAATTTATCTTTTTCCAAACCTGGGGTTCTGTAGGTCCTCTGTTTCATCCCTTCTTCTTGATTTTTATTTATATTCTCTTAATGTGCTATGGAGATGTCCATCATGTTTTTGAGCATAATATTATCTTTTCAATTTTTGTATTTTATCCATCTTAGCTATGGGTTTGATTTGAGAGAAGATAATTTTGTTCAAAGCATAACATTACAATGCAATTTCCTCCAACAGTTAAACTTGAGATTTTTTTAGCCAATGTTTTTTGACTTTGTATGGCTAGTGGGCCTAATCTTCTTTTGAGCCCACAAGGACACCTCCCACTGGCTCTTTTGCATATTCAATAGCTCTCAGTGTCATTCAGCAAACTGGATCAGTACCTTTTCAAAATGTAGCTTTGAATGTCACAAAAAAATGGATAATTAATAAGGCTTTCCACAGAACTCACGAACAAAGGAAATAAGATTAAAATAAAGTCTCTATGTGCTCTGAACTTTTGGTGTGGTACTTATCACACACGTTACACATCAAGCATTCCTTCTCATTATTGTCATCAATAAACAAAAAGGCAGAGTCCTCAAGCAAATTTTGATTTGTTTTTGTCTCCTGCTGGCTGGTGAATACACTCAGGGAGGGCTGAGGGTGTACCTCAGTGGTAGAAAATGCCTAACTGTGCGCACTCCATGGGGTTTGACCTCCAATACCCTCCCCCACAAACACCCTCAGGTGGTCTTCATTTTTCCATTTGTATTAGATCTCTGTCCTTCGTCTTTCCACGACAACCGTCTGTGATCAGGATGTGTCTCCTTGGCACATTGGCAGATAGCCCTTAGGCACCTTTTGTTCAGGAACTTCTCATGTTGCTTTCCTAAAAAGTCTCCTCTATTTTCTTGACTAGTTTGGAAAGTCCATCACGATTCTCTTTTAGTAAAACTGTATTTTGTCATAGTCAAAAATCTGATTGGATTTTCTTTTAGAAAAGTCAAATAGTCATGATATCTTACATACAAAAAAATGAATTTAGCACTAATTTCAAGGGATAGACATGAACATGAGAGGGGGCTCTTCAGAGCAGGGCATTTATAGGACCCACTGGGATACCCTGGATGGTAGAAGGACCTGGCAGCCCACTCTGGAAAAAATCAGCCATTGAAAACTCTATGAACAGCAGAAAAGCACTGACGTAATGCTGGGCATGGCGCAGTGTTGGGGAGTGTTTTGTTCTGCTGGACATAGGATTGTGATGACTCTGGCCCAACTCAACAGCACCTAACAATAACAACAGGATACCCAGTGTTGCTGGGGGATGGTGAGAAGGTGTCATCTAGTGTGACAGGCAGAAGAAAAAGAGACCTAGGTTGAAGATGAGAAGGATTCGAAAATGAAAAATTGAGGAAATGTTACAGTTTGGCAGAGGAAGAGTTCTGACCTAGAAGGTCTGCAAACAGAGCGTAAGGTACACAGCCATGAGTATGGCAAAGCCGTGTAACTGGGGAAGTCAGCGAGAGCCAACCCCAGGAGACCAGAGCAGGTAGAAGCTGTGTGTGTAGGTGCTGGTGCTTTCACGTGAATGTGTGTCCGGATTCTGAGACTCAGCATCAGGGCAGCTGGGCAGTTCAGCAGCACCAGCTTCTCGTCACTGCCTGGCACAAGACAGCTAGCCTGGGCATGAGCTAGCACAAAATTATCTCAAAATGTCATAAAAAAATTACCTACAGGCTATGCATCTAAGGTATCTGAAATCTAAATGAATTTTGTGTTTAAATTTGGTTTCCATCCCTAAGATATTTCCTTAAGTGTATGTAACTATTCCAAAAGCTAAAAAAAGTTAGAAGTCTAAGCATTCTGGTCCCAAGCATTTTGGATAAAAGATAACCTGACTCTTCCAAACTGTTATAACAGACAGATATGAAGAAAATCCTAGGTTATCTATCCCCAAATATAAATTGCTCTCTCAGAAAAATAATAAAAAAACAAGCTTGAAATGGTAATATTCTTTATTGGTTGATTTGTTTGTTCATGTTTTTCATTTATCAGCTATGTATCGAGTGTCTCCTGTATGCTAGATCCTATGCAAGGTAACCGGATTACAGATGAAGAAGATACTGTTCCTATCCTCAAGGGGTCACCAGTCAATGAGGAAGATGAGTGGGAGGCAGCTAGAATGTTTCCCCAGGAAGAGGTCCTTATGATTACACCCAGGAATGCTGAGGGACTGATTTCTCACCAGGGACGCCCAGAGCTTGCTGCTTCCTTTGTTTTTTTTTTTCCCTAAAGATGAATAAGAGGAAACTTTCCTTCTTATATATGTGAGGACAATCTCTGTCTTGGTGGCAAGTAGGATTGGGGAACTCACACGCTTGGTTGTCCAGTAGAAAACTAAATCTCCTTGCCTCCCATTCTCCGATTTATCCACCTGTGAGAATGGTTCACAAGCAAGTACCCACAGAACCTGTAGAGACTTGAAGTTGCCTGTCAGTAAGTAACTCTGCTCCAGACACATAATACATTGGATTGGCCCTCTAGGAATTCAGAAAAGGCTGTTCTCACCAATTGGGAGGGATCCAAAAAGAGTGGGTATTAAAAATGACCCTCTGCCAACATCAAGAGTGTGTCTCCTGAGGAAACATTTCATGTCCAAGACTAAAAATAACTACCAGAAAAAAATAGAAAATGTAAATATTCTCATGCACTTATTTATGTAATGTCAAATATCTGAGTGCTTACAAATATCACAGGCTTGTGTGTGCTGTAAAACAATGTGCCAGCTGCTGTTTCTTGAGATATTACTAAGTACCAGGGATAGCATTAAGTGCTGTATAATCCGTCTTGATCCTCATCTTTCATTGTCTGATTTATATATTAAGAAAGTGAGATTGAATTGAGTTTTCTTGTTCAAAGTCATGCAAATTGGAAGTAGCAACTGAGTCTGGTTTTCATTCCAATACATTGTTTTCCCTTAAAATAAAAAAAAAGAATATTTCACTGACTATTTTATTTATGGCCTGATGGCTAAGTAAATGTATTCTCTTATAAGTTTTAAAAAACAGGTTTGTTTCATATTAATCTCAGTTGTCTTCCATGTTTATGGACATTCTCCAGGACTGTAGGTCACAAAATGCTGGAAGTCAAGCACGTTTCTTCTCTGAGTTTCTATATCACACAGCAGCCAGCACAGGGCCGAGTCTACTCCAGGTGTTCACAGTTGGCCAAAAGGATGAGGAATAAAATGCTCACTATTGTTAACTAACTCACTCAGTTTGGGGTTGTGCCCCATTCACTTGAAATCCTTCATTCCTTGGTTTTAGGGGAAAGCTTGAGCCATTACTCATGAACTTTCACATTTATTATTTATTGAGAGTTTCTATGCCAAGGACTGGTTCCAGAATATGAAGGAAACTAAGACAGGGCTCCTGCCTTTGAACAAGGCCATGGAGTAGTTGGAGAAGCAGACATCTAAGCCATTACAATGCAAAGTGTGTGTCAAGCCTGGATTGGGGGCATGGTCAGACTTCTGTGGGAGTGCAGAGGCACAGCACTGTCACTCTGGATGGGGGGGTCAGGGGAGGTCTCTCTAAAGAGATGGTCATCACGGAGGCAATGCTGGCTGAAAGAGACTTTGTGGGACAGCCAGAAGCAGGCTCCAGAGTGAAGAGGTAAGAACGTGGTGGCTCCTGGAAAGTAAAAGAAATTCACTGTGACCAAGTGTCTTCTGCAAGGTGGCTAAGGCTGAGAAGGGAGGCTGAGAGTCAGAAAAGGGCACATTAGGAAGGGCTAAGCAATGTGGGGGTTTCTAATTATAAAATAAACTAATGGGATTGAGGAATTCTCATCTCTAACCAGCCCTGGCCAACAGGAAACTTTGACATCATTACTCCTTTCCCACCCCTAAGTTTCCCTAATTCTCTTTCTTGAGAAATCCCCTCCCATGACATGTTTCCACCTGTCTACCAGGTAAACGCATCCCCCCACCCCCCCCACCAGCAGCCTGGTCTGTCAAGGTGTGCAGCGGCCTGCACCTCTCGGGTTGAGGCAGGCGTGAGGAAGCAGCCACCAGCGTCGGTCCCCAGCAGGCTCACCGAGCAAATGGTTTTCTTGAGGCCTAATTAAGGATGACTTGATGTCTATAAGCCTACACTTAAGTCTTTGTTGGCCTGCTATTGTTTCCACTGAGTGTGACAAGGCTTAGGAGCTTTATTCTGGTTGTCTCAGCCAAGAGCCAAAGGCAAAATTAAAAAAAAAAAAAAATCACTACTTTTATTCACTAAACATGCCCATTTACTTGTTTTTCTATTTTATAGCATTAGTCATTCCTATAAACTCAGCGTGGTCTAGTCTTTTTTTTTTTTCTTCTATGATTATAATATTCCAAATCCAGGTAAGCATTCAAGCAATGAGATAGACCTATAACGCATACGACAAGGACTTGGGTTAATACTCCACAAACAGCTCCCTCCACATTCAGCCTCGGAGGCTACCAGGCTGGGACACCTTGTCACTTCACCCTGAGTCCCTCTGAGAGGTGTGATTGATGATATCAGTCATTATCATTTCGTTTTGTGTTATTAACTACATCATTTCTTTATTCCAAAAACTAGAGCTGCCAGATTTATTACATGAAAGTACAAGACACTCAGTAAGATCTTAATTTTGATACACAATAAATAATTGTTTAGTATAAGTATTCCTCACCCAATTTTATGAATAGATACACTGAAATATTATTCTGTCAAGTAATCCTACCAGCCTTGCAATACTATAAGCAAATACTGGTGCCATCACAGTGTTAAGCATGGTGGAGGAGTCAAGCATGAACCAGATAGTTTTTCCCCTGAAGGGATCAAAAGCTAGTGAAAGTGGAGATTGGTGAAGAACTAATAAATAGGCAACCTAACACTGACAATGACTCACCCACACCCACTCTCCCAAACTCACACACAGAGGCACAAACAACAGATGAATCTGTTTATGAATGTGAATATAAATACAAATGTGAATCAATAACATGTTGAAAAGTATTCAAGCTACTGAGGAAAAAAAATAATTTGCTTCAACCAGCCAGGATTTGACTCTGGAAGGCAAAGTGAGAGTTCAAGATTCAAATATCGCCAGGCGCAGTGGCGCAGGCTTGTAATCCCAGCAGTTTGGGAGGCAGAGGCAGGAAGATCGCAAATTTGAGACCAGAGGCAGTCTGTGTAACTTAGTGAGACCCTATCTCAAAAAGTAAAAAAATGGGCTGGAGGTGCAGCTCACGGTCTAGCACTTGCAGAGCATGCAAGTGCAAGGCCCTGGGTTCAAAGCCCAGTACAGCAAAAAAAAAAAAAAAAAAAAAAAAAAAAAAAAAAAAAAAAAAAAAAAAAAAAAAAAAAAAAAAAAAAAAAAAAAAAAAAAAAAAAAAAGATTCAAATATCTACCAAATATCTACTAAATATCAATATTACATTATATATCAATAAAAACTTGATAATCTCAACATGTCCTGAAAAGGTACTTAACCAAGTACATATTCATTCTTAATTAGAAAATAAAAACACTTACAAAGGAAATTACAGTTCGTACCATGGTAAGATATAGAAGTTATAATTATTTCTAATTATGAGAACAACATAACTGTCTTAGAAAGCAGGAATAGATAAATACCTCCTGCGTAT
>VMDO01016058.1:37443-49168 GCA_007922755.1 Pedetes capensis | reverse complement strand
AGAGAGCTGACTCAAAATTACAAGAAGGAAAAATCCTACTCAAAGGTCAGATCACATTAAAAGGGGGGGAGGGAAGATAAGAATGAGGTCAATATAAATGGACTAGAAATTGCATGTAATTGTTCTAACAAGATAGAAACAAAGACCACTACAGGAAAAGTTTCTATCTTAAACAGAAATGGAACCCAAGGACATATAGGAAAATACTACATAGTAAAAGATAGAGAAGACTTGGATGGAAAACTTAGATGGGAAGGGGAGGAGGGGGGGAAACATAGAGGAGGGTAAGGGGTAACCTATATGAATAATGCTTATCAAATTGCATATATGAAAATTGTCACAATGAAAAGCATGTCAAAATGAATCACATTATGATGTACATTAAAAATTTCTAATAAAAAATAAATAAATAAAAAATAAAATAAAATAAAAAATAGAAAACCCTATGAATAGCAGAGAGGCACAACAATAGTGTTTTGTCTGTTGTACATAGAGGTGCTATGAGTTGGACACCAACTCGATGGCACCTAACAACAACAACATTGCTGTAACAGGTCACAGCTAGTGTTAGGAAGCTGAATTCTGATTAACAGTGAGAACCAAATCCAAGCCCAAGGAATCTGGCAGCCACTTTGACAAAAGTTTGTCTGTTAAAGAGAACAGCTGAAGTCATTTTGGCATGCTTCACTGAGTTACTGAAGTAAACAATCACTTTCACAAGAGGACAGGAACAGCAGTCAGCTTACTATATTCACTCCACAGACATTCATTTAGCACCTACTACATGTTAGGTCCTGAGAAGGCACACAGAAAAGTCTACAAAGAAGACTATTGATAACTTCAGATTTAATAGGCCGATGGAAGAGAATAGAGAACTCAGAAATAGTATTACTTTTACATAGAGTCTATAAGACAGAGGCTGCATTGAAAGTTACTGAGGGAAAGGATGGACTATGAAGTGGAACTGGGATCACTGGTTATTCATATGAAAAAATGAAGTTGAACCCCTACCTCACACTATACACAAAATCAATTCCAGGTGAATTAAAGACTTAAGTAAGAAAGACAATAGTTTAAAACATTTAAAAGAAAGTTTCATAGTGTTGGGTAGGGGAGGATTTCTTTCAAAATCATACAAGGCACTAATTATAAATGGAAAAGATGATACATTCAACTACAGTAAAACACAAAACTTCTATTTATCAAAAATACCATAAAGAAAATAAAAAGATAAAGTATAACCTGGAAGAAAATATTTGTAACACATATACTGACAAAGTTCTTTTCATCTAGAATATATAAAGATCTCTTAGAATCAATAAGAAAAAGACAAAACCAAGCCAATAGAAAAATAGGCAAAAGTTGTGAATGACACTCCATTGCAGAGAAAACATAAATGAACACTAAGCTTATGAGAGGACATTTTAGCTTTTTATTATGGAAATGCAAAGTAAAAGCATGGTGAGATACCAATTTACCCATTACTTTGACAAAAATTAAAGTCAGATAATGGCAAATCTTGATGAGGATATGGAACAACAGGAACATGTAACCACTGCTGATGAAATCCTAGTTGGTACTGACATTTTGGTAAACAACTTGGTGTTTTCTAATGAAGTTAGACACATACAGAGTGCATCCTAAGGAAACTGACTCTTAGGTGTGCATCCTAAGGAAACTTACAGAAAAGTATTATGTTGGTTATCTATTGCTGCATAACAAATTGTCCCAAAATGTAATAGTTTCCAACAACAAACATTTCCTAACTATGATCATTATGGGTCAAGAATTCTAGCTCAACTCAGGTGTGGTGTAATCGCAATCTCCTAGGGAGACTGAGGCAGGAGGATCAACACAAGTTTGAGGCCAACTTAGCTTACACAGCAAGTTCCAGGCCAGCCTGGGCTACACAGTGAAACCCTGTCTTAGGAAAACAAGAACAAAAACAAAATCACCCCCGAATTCCAGTGCAGCTAAAATAGGTACCTCTATCTCAAGGTCATTTATGAGGTTATAGTGAGGCTGTTGGCCAGGGTCTTCTCTCTCCCCTGTTGGATCTCATTGCTTGACTTAAAGAGCACCTGCTTCCATGCTCATTCATTTCACTATTGGCAGCCTGTGGTCTCTCACCATGTGGGCCTGTCCCGTGGCTTGCTTCAGATATGGCAATGTCTTCTCTTAGGAAGAGTAATCCAAGAGAGCCAGGGAGAGATCATATAAGACAGAAGCCACAATCTTATTATAATCTAACTTCAGAAGCAAAAGTCCATCACTTCTGCCATATTCTATTTTTAGAAATAAATTACTAGGTCCAGTCCACATTCAAAAGGAAAGGATTTTAAACGTGTTTGAATACCACAGGAAGAAGAGGATACTGAGCGTCATTTTAGAAGCTGCCTATCACACTCTTGTAGTATGATTTTATTTTTATGAAGCCCAGAAACCAGCAATGTGAAATTGTTTACTGTTTAGGCAATAATACCCATGTGGAAGGAAAGGAAATGATAAACATGAAATCCAGAATAATGATTATCTGGACGGATGTGGGGGATGGAGAATGGTGAGAACATACAGGTTGGGATTTGACAGTGTGTTTATGGATGCTTCTTTTCTTTGTATGCTTTGTTACTTTAAATGTTACACGTATTTTTTTTTATTTGGATTATATTTGCTATTACCAAAGTTATACCTGAATGGCTCCCCCCCCCCAGTAATCGGGGGGTTGAACTCAGGGTCTTACCCATTCCAGGCAGGTGCTCCACCACTGATCTGCATCCCTAACCCCTTTTTAATTTTTTAAATTTTGAGACAGGTTCTCACTAAATTGTGCAGGCTGCCTCTGGCCTCAAACTTGAGATCCCCAGCCTCCACCTCTGGAGTTGCTGGGATTACAGGTGTACAGCACTATGCCGGGCCTGCACTGACTTTAGAGTCCACTCTTCCATGGTATTTACTGTCCTCCCACTCTGCCCATTTGCCCTTCTACAAAGGTGTCTAATTTATTTCTGATTGCTAATTAATTTTCACATTTACCTCCATGTCTCTAAATGACATATTTGTGCTGCTGCTTTTGGATGTTTTGGTTTTCAGCATCATCTGTTCATATCCCATGTGGAAGGCGAAGAGTTGTCTCCTTTTTCTCCCCTCCTCTCAACTCTTTCTGTCCCCCTCCTCCTTTTGTACTTACATCCTAATTTGGGTTAAATCAGTAATCATTGTTCACATTACTCAGTCAATACTAATTTGACTTTCTTTATAGTTGGGCCTTGTGGAAAAATATGATAACTTTTCTTGCAGAACTTTTAATTTTTTCTGGAGTTTTTAATTATCATGCTTGTTCATTTGTTTAGTTTTCTATGTATTTATCACTAATTCAACTCCAAACTCTGGCAGTTGTCTAAACCTCTTCTTAGGAAGTTCAGACACCTCAGATTTTCTGTTAATCTTGCTGTCCCCCAGAGCCATCCTACCTGCTTCAATTTGGACTGGTTGTCATCTGCGCCTGGGCCTGGGGCATGGCTGGCCTCCAAGGATTTCCTGCACCAGTGCCCTGGCCTTCCTGCTCCTGCTGGACGGTCTCCCTCTATACTTGCCTTCCTCCTCCTTGTTTACTCCTTGACCTTGGTGAACCCCACCTGCTGTGGATCCCAGAGGGTGGGTGTATGGGAGGCCAAACTTCTAGATCCTTGTGCACCTAAAAATGTCTTCATTCTACCCTCAGACTTATCTAATGCTTGGGCTGGTCTCTCTGGTTTGGAATTCTGGTTTGGAAATTATTTTCCTTTAGAAATTTTTTTTTTTTTTGGTACTGGGGGTTGAACCCAGGGCCTCTCGCCTGCATGCTTTGCAAGTGCTGGACCACTGAGCTGCACCCCCAGCCCTTTTTTTTTTTTTTTAGACAGAGTCTCACTAAATTACACAGACTGCCTCTGGTCTTGAATTTGCGATCCTCCTGCCTCTGCCTCCCAAGCCACTGGGATTACAGGCCTGTGCCACCGCCTGGGCTTCCTTTAGAATTTTGAAGGCTTTATTCCATGGCCTTTGAGCTTTCATTGTTGCAGTGAAAAAGTCCAAATTCATTCTGATTTCTGTTTCCCCTCCTTGTCTCCTCTCCTCCCCCACCCTCTCCTCCTCCCTGTGTAAACCTTATAAGAATCTATTCTCCTTTCTCTCTGGTGTTGGGAATTTTCACAAGAATGTGCCTTGATGAGTGTCTCCTACACTGCTGGGGGATTGGTCAACCTTTGATTTAGAATCTCAGGTTCTTCAGTTCTGGGGAAATTTTTGAATGATTTCTTTAATGATTACATCTTTCTTTCTACATTCTACTTCTCTCTTTCCTCCTTCATTTTTTTGTCCAGTTCTTTCTTTCTAGAATTACTATTATTTGAATTGGTAAACTGATTCACTAATTTTCTCATGCTTTGTTTTCATTTTCATTCTCTCTCTTTTTTCTGCCTTTTAAAAAACTTTCTAGATTTATCTTCCAGCTCTGCTAAGGAGATTTTTCTTTTTGTAGCATTCCATTCTTGACTCAGAGGTCCAATGTCTTATTTTATATCTCTTACAATGTTAATTATAGGATTTCCCCATGAAGAGTTCTTCTCTGTGAATGTTCTGTATTTGATCCAAACTCATTTTTCCTTGTTTTAATTGACCAATTTGGTCTGTGTCTTCAAGGTTAGAGATTTTCCTTAGATATTTGAGGCCTCCTAAATGCTTGCTTATTTTTAAAAGTAGGGGACTATAAACTTTTAGTTGTAAGGGATTTGAGGGAGCAGATGTAGTCATGTGTATTTAACACACCATGTGTGTCCAGTGATACAGTCTTTCCCATCTCTTATTTATTTTGTAATATGAAAAAGTGAGGAAAAAATCCCATTGTCCTCCCCCAAAGGATAAATGAGTAATGATAATAATTACTCTTGAGCTCAAAGAAACTACTTTTTTTTCTTCCTCAGCCCTTAAAGAAAAACATGCAACTATTTTCCCCCCAAAATTCTTTATTACGAAAAATAGTATGAGATTAGTACGTGAATTTGTGGCATGTGTAAACCACTCTAAGATTGTGAATAGGTTTAGAAACGTTTTCTCCCTCCTCTCTACTCCCACAGTCCTGAATCACCAGCCTGGCTTTCTCCCTCATCACTTCCTGCTTGGTGAGTCGCATGCATGTCTTATCTCCATGACGATGCTCCCGGGGCTGCAAGAGAGCAGAGAGCATGTCCAATTTAGCTCAGCCTCTTCTGTGTCCCCCATCAGAGGAGAGACCATCAAAGTTTTACAATCAATGAGTGAATGACATTCACAAGATCCACTTCTCTCCCTCAGCACAAAGTCAACACCAATGGGATTTTATATGGTGAATGAAAAGAAACCCATAAGAACCTAAAGGGAATTTTTTTTTAAAGCGGTAAATCAGAAATCAGCTTTAAAAAGAGAGGCATTGTCTATTGCTCTATATTTAATTCCACTTTGATTTCTAATTTCTCCATCTCTGAGTCCACTCACATATAAGTAAGGTGGTCATGAGCCTGAGGGCAGCCAACCAGACAGGGAACATTATTTTAAGCCACAGGATTTGCAAAGGAGAACTAGAGAGACCTATGTGCATAGCAAGCCAACAATGTACACAGAAGCCAGAGTACATGTTCAAGCCTGGCCTCCGGGTTTGGCACTCAAGGCTCTCCAGTGCTTCCTCTTGAGCATCTGCAAACCTTCTAGCAGTTTTCCCTATCTGGGGCCTGACCTCTGCAGTCAGTTTTGCATGTAGCTTCTAGAAGAATCCTCTGACATCAAGTGTCTCATGCCCCTTCTCGTGAATGACCTTATGGTACATTTATTTTGTCCCTGTGTCAAGACACCCCCAGGAATGCCTCACCACTCCCTTGCTGGGACCCTCCCATGGCACTTGTGAATCTGTCCCCTGCCTTTTCTGTGTGTGGCTTCTCACACTTAGAGCACCTGCCCCTTTCAACATCAGAGTTATTGCTGACAGGTGTTACCCTGGGCCAAGCACTGTGCTACAATTGCTTGGGAATTATTTTACTTAATCCTTCCAACAGCAGACAAGGAAACTGAGTCACAGAGAGATTAAGTCACTTGTCCCCAGCCATATCACTGGAACTTGAACACAGGCAAGCCCCACCCAAGACCATTGGCTCACACGTCACTACGGGGAAACCTCCATGTCCTCAGGCCTGACTCAGACTTGTCCTTCAGGAAATATTCTTTTGATGATCTGGTGACCCTGGCTGTGACTATGATATTGGTTGACGGGTTGCTGGCTTGTGGCTTGGGCTGCTTCTAAGTGTTCTCCCATCTGTGTCCCCCTCACCGCCACACACCCCGAGTCTTACTGTGTCATCAACTCAGCAGCCTGATTTTCCACCTCTGAGCTATTGCTCCTCCCAGCTTGTGGGAGTTGGGGGGGACATGGCCCGAGGGCCCGGCAGGGCAGATGAGCAGCTGCCTGTGCCAGGCCATGTTGGACCAGGGATGGGGCTGATGCACTGGAGCAGGCACAGGCTCAACCTGGAGGTCAGAGAGGACCTCTTCAGGATGGTCAGAAGGGCAGACACAGGCCAGCCTTGGGGAAACAAAAGGCCTACTCTAGGGAGCAGCCAGCCAGGGGCCCCCCAGAGTCAGCAGAGCAGGGCTGGAGAAGGAGGTGAAGCCATATTCCCCGAAGTGCTTTGAGGAGGGGATGCCTGCTCTTCAGCAAACAGCAATGAAAATGGGACCCAGAAGTGCCAGGCATCCCAGCCCTGTGCAGAAGCAACTTAAATGCTAATGCCAACCCCTCTTGTTGGTGGTCCAGGACTCCAGTTGGGACCAGCAGCCCAGCGATGATGTAGGGCCAGGCTCAGGAGGCCAATAGGCTGCTGCCTGCCGTGCCCCCTAGCTTTGCCCATCTGCCCCCTACCCTTCTGCATTCCTTTGTTTCAAACGCCCTGCTCACTGCATACCATTCTCCCATCAAGCCATGCCATCTTTTCATTCCCCTGCCCTGGACCCTAGGATCACTTCCAAGACCTCTAAGACCAAATCCAAACTTCTGATCCTAGAATTCCGGGCCTTCAACATCTGCACTCTGGTCTTCAAAGCCACTTCATTACCTGCTGTTGGATCCCAGGTGTCCTCTCACTGACACTTCCTTGTCATTCCTAAAGACACACACCACTTCTACCTGTCTGTTGTCAAGTAGAGCAGTGAAAGAGCATGAGCTTTTTTCAGTTACTTCTTGTGTGTCCTTGGGAAAGTCACTCAACATCTCTGTGTTTCTAGTTGCTTACCTATAAAATACTTCAAAGGGTGTTGTGAGAATTAGATTGTTTGTGCTCAAAGTATCAACCACACAGCAGATGCTCAACCAATAGTTTCCATCTCCAGATGCACCTGCAGCTGCCTCTGCATACCTCACTTGGGTAGGTCAGGTGGGGAGCACTTGGCAATCGCTTATGGGGTGCCACACCCCAAGAGGCACAGGGAACACTGAGGATGGCAGCCAGTACTTCCTGTGGGCCCTTGTATCAGACCTGTGGAGGCACATCCTGTGTGTGAATTCCCATGAGGCTCCTTGGTAACTACATTCTGCAGACTGAGCTTTCTAAACAGCTTTCTGCTAGATCTGAACAGGTTGATTTGGCCTCCCTGGCCCTGGCTCAACTTCCCCACCGAGTGGCCTCCAAGTGGTTGACTGGGAGGTTGTATCAAGGAGTAGTATCCTCACAGGATAAGATGCAGATGATGTGTGTTGCTCAAGCCGATCCAGTGAGAAAGCAATCTGAGAAAGGATGTCCCCTTCACTGGCCCTGCCACCCCAGGCTGGACCAGGCCACCCTGCTCCTTACATGTTGAGCCCTGGGATTTTGTAGGGGCCTGCGCCCTGCTGGGGCATCCCTCTCCTTAGTCTGCCAGGAGAACTGGAGCCTCGCTCCTTGGTACCACTGCCTTGGCCTGCTTATGCTGCTGTCACAGAATGCCACAGGCTGGAAAACTTGTGAAGAATGGAAAATTGTTTCTCCCGTTTCTGGAGGTGGGGAAGGCCAAGGCCAAGGTGTTGCCAGATTCAGTGTCTGGAGAGGGCTGCTCTCTGATTCTTCGATGGTGCCAGCCGCTGCCTCTACCAGAGGGGAGGAAGGCAGAAGGGCAAGTGAATCATGATGTTGCATGAAGCCTCTTTAAAAGGCCCTAAGCACATTTGTGGGGGAGGAGGCCTCTTGGCCTCTTAGAGGTCCACCTTTCACCACCATCACATTGGCAGCCCCTGAGTTTTTGGAAGGAACACATTCAAGCCCTAGTAAGTGCCTTCTCTGACTTACTCTGTGTATTTGGGTCAAGGTCATTAGCCTGTCCTTTCTGTCCTGAAGGTGCCTCAGCCACTCACTTACTGTGCCCTCTGCAAATGTCTGCATCTTCCAAGAACGTCAGTGAGACCACCTGAGGGGTAAAGGATGAGATAGGATGGGCCTCCAGGCAGAGGAAATGGTAATATGTCTACAGCGGTTCCTCCCAGGCAAAGCAGCCACAAACCTCTGTCCAGTTCACTAGAGGAAGTGTGTCTGTGGACACCCTAGAACTTCCCTCCCATAGAGTCAGCTCCATGAGAGCCCTGGCTACCACAGGCTCCTCCAGACATGTGGGAGATGTGGGCCTTGGGATCCATCACCTTTCTTAAAGGAAATCACAGTGTTCAGTGATTTTTTTTTCTTTACATTTTCCGTGTTCAGGAGCTTAGTCATATCCACATACATTTAGACTGTTGACTTAGAAAGGAAGTTTTGAATTTTATTACTGCATGATTTCATCTAAAGCTATCCGAACAGTAAAAAGATGTCTACAGTGTGGTGTGGATTAGCACAACACATTTTGCCTCTGGGATCCAGCTTGTGGTGAGGGGTGTAGTGGGGAGCTGCAGGCAGGACCTGGGTGGGCATAGTTGGGACGTCTTTAGGGGTATAAAGAAATCAGTGGGAGCCACCATCACTGCCGTCTCCTTCTCAGCCAGATATCTCAGCTCCTTCCCCTCTAGGTTTGTCTGCGGCCTCGACTCCTGGAAATGGCCTCGCATCGACTAACTCCTGTTTTCCCCTTGGCAGGTACCATGACCAGCAGGATGTAACTAGTAACTTTCTGGGTGCCATGTGGCTCATCTCCATCACATTTCTTTCCATTGGCTATGGGGACATGGTGCCCCACACATACTGTGGGAAAGGCGTCTGTCTTCTCACTGGCATCATGGTGAGTACCCGTGTCTGCCTCTGACCCCTCCCTCGAGGTGTTGCACAGAGCAGAACCCTTTACCAGAGCACAGAGGGGTCTTCCTAGCTGGAGTGTGGGTGGGGGTAGCCATGAATGCTTAGGACCGCATGGATGTTCTCTGCCAAAGCAAAAGGCAGGTGGGAAATCTGCAATGGTTTCCCACTGGGCAGATTTCTTTGTTAAGGTAGGAATATGGCCTAGTTCTTGACAGTTAGTGGTTAATGCATAGCCTACTCTCCCGTGGGCTGGAAGAGGCTGGTCCCTGCTCAAACGCTCTGCTCACCACCTGTGAGCATCAGGGATCGTGGTGTACTGTCCTCCTTCCTGTCCTGTGGGTTCCACAGACCTTGGTACCCTTCCTGATTGGGTTTCGCTGGAGCTCATAGAGACAAGGACTGAGGAAAAGCATTGAACTGGCCTGAAGGGACTTGTTTCCTGGATGGGACTGGCCACTGGTGTGGGTCCTGGCTTGGCCACACATCTCTGGGCCAACTCTTGACCTTCCCAGGCTTTGGCTTCCATAGCTATATATCAAGGTATTGGGCTCTGAGTGCCAGGTCCTGCCCAGCGCTGGCATCTGGTAAGACTGACTCCATCCCCAGGTGCCTAGTGGGTATGCTACCTCCTTCCAAGATGGATTTCTCCTGCCCTGCCTTGTCAGCCCCATCCAGCACACACCCTGGGAGGCTCACACGCCTGCCCATCACAGGGTGACATGTGGGAGGGCTGCAGGGTGAGGAGTCAGAAGTAAGGTCAGAGTTTCTGCTGGGGCCCCTCACTGTGGCCAAAGGGGCAAACCCCTACTAGTTGAGCCAGGCCCCCTCCAGGGTAGAGTGGAGCTGAAGGCCTGCTCTGCCTTTCTTACTGGCTTGTGGTGAAGCCCACAGGAAACAATTGAGGAGAAAGTGCTTGGTAAACAATGACAGCCACATCTGCGGTCCTGCTGGTGGCTTCCGCAGTGTTCCCCAACCTCAGCAGCTCCTGCTTGGGAGTCTGGGAGACACCTGTGGCTCTGCTGTGCTTTACAGGCAGGTCAGGCAATGCTGCTCGTTGACCTCCATCCCTGAGTCCTGGAACACAGCATCAGGGCCCAGGAGATCCTCTTTTCTGATAGGAACAAAGGCCTGAAGAGGAAGGCACACACCTGAGCCTGGGGGCGTTGAAGGGTGGGGCAAGGGTGAGGGTGTGGATCGTGTGCTTGGGGCACAGTTCTAGATCTCTGTAGGTGGACACCACAGCCCTCCCAGGAAAGCCCCGCTCTACCCTGCATCCTGCTGGAGTGAACACCCTTCCTTCAGCACTCCCTCTGATTTCAGTCCTCAACTCATTGCTCCCAGGAGATATGATGGACCCTCTTTCTTGGAAGGCAACGACTCCTTCCTGCAGGAGAAGGGCAGGTCCTGGGTAACTTTTGCCTGGGCAGGGGCCGCCCTTGTTCCCATCCACTCAGCCTGATGACCTCCCCGGCTGACCTTGGTGGACCAGGAGCAGAAGAGGCCCTGAGGCAGAGGGTCCTGTGAATATGGCCCCACCTCTTTCCTGACTCTCACCCAGGGCAGGTCCACATTAGTGGGTGGCCTTGGAACAGCCATTAACAACAAGTAGGCCTAGCGCTGGGGCTGGGGAAAATTATGGTACACGTGAGACTTTGCAACAAACACCGCCATCGGTTAGTAGGAGTCTGTCTGGCCTAACTCCAACTGTCACGGGAAACCAGGGAAAGTCTTCCTACTAGAGAGGAGTGAAATGCCACCTGAAGGCCAAAGCTTTCCTTCTGAACCACTCCTGGGGCGTGGGCTTTGTGCTATGGAACCAGCTTTTTGGCAGGGCTGTTCATAGCCCGGCTTCTATCAGGTGGACAGGCGCTGCTGGAAGCCTCTGTTATTTTTAAATACCAGCCATTCTCTCTCTCAGCACGGAGCTGTGCCCCATCTAACACACTGCCCATGCCCACCATTTCCTTGCTTCCTTGACTCTGCATCTCCTGACTTCTACTCTGACAAAGTGCAGTGTTGCCCTTGGATCACCGGCTGACCCTGCTTCTCCCTGGGACATGACCTGCAGCCAGCTGCTCTATCTTCCACTACCCCCTTCCCCCATTGCCAGCTGGGTTCATGGTGATCCTTGGAAGATAGTGTTTTTGCTCCTTGCAGACTGAAGTGGGAGCAAAGAGGAAAGAATAACCAAGGGAGGGAACAGATACCCCCCTCCCATATTAAAAATACAGCACAGGCCTTTCATTGGCTGTTTTCACACAAAGCCCCGCTACATGAATATATACCTTGCAGTTCATAGGCATGGGGAGGTTTCTTCTATTCATTGTCAGTGTTTTTACCTAAATTAAAGTCCCACTCACTCTGGAACCCTGGTGGCTTTTTTTCTATCCAATGTGACTTTCCAGCTGAGTCATCCTTTCAAGGGGTTCACATGGTTGAGGATCCCGCTCCCCCCCCCCCCCCCC
>VMDO01016058.1:0-37343 GCA_007922755.1 Pedetes capensis | reverse complement strand
TTGGCAATCCCAGTAACGGTGTAATTATCAACCATTAGCTGGGGTGTATAATTGTCTGGACAACTTGACATTGCTGGCACAGATGTGGACTGTTTGAGAGAGTTCACCCATGAACGCAGATACATCAAAGTCCAGGATCTTTCCATGAGGAATGTTTGGGATTGGTTACAGTGTAAGAGAGGGAAAGCTATCGATAATTTAGTACCCAGAATTGGAAATGACAATCAAACTTTGGCCTTTTGGTTCTGTGGGCACCTGGGAGAGGCTTAGAGCCCAAATCTGCCCGGCAGTGACTTTGTTGCGGTGGTGCCACTTCCCAAAGCTGGATGCACCCTGCACACCCTTCATGGGTCGCGGACAAAGACAGAGCTGCCTGGATGTCTGCTGTAATGTTGGGCTTCTCCCCAGTGGCCTCATGAGAGTGGCTGCTTCTAGCTGCAAAAGGACAATGATGATGAAGTAAAGGCGCAAATTGAGTCATTTCGGGGAGGAGAACAGAGAGGACTCAGCCAGACACCTGTTTCATGTCGGTTTTAGATGTGCCTCTCCCCAAACACCTTGGTTTCAAACCAGTTGATGTTATTTTCGTTGTTAAGTGGAATCTGTTGCAGCAAGAGTCCAACTGCAAATCCTCCAGTCTTCCCTCTTCCATTTGTCACTTTCATTTATGTTTCATTTCCTTTTATGCTTCTTTCGTTAAGAACACTTCATACTTTTTCCCTTGGGATACTTGCTTTTTCCAGCTTCTCAGATTTTCCAGCTGGAAATGTTTCTTGGAAACAGGAAGTGGAGGCCTGGTGTGGAGGAGTTGGGGTCCAGATTTGGGTCCAAATCTGTTGACGACTTAGGCATGTTCATCCCTCCTAGATACCCCTTCTCTGCTCACTCTGTGCCCTCTGCCCACCCATGTACCTTGAAAAGTTTGGCTTTGTTGGAGGTGGGTCCTACCCACCATGGGAATGACATTTGGGCAAAGCAGACCTGGGGAATCCAGTTGGTGTCAACTGTGATTCAAGACTTGGCACATGAACAACAAAAGGCTGAGTCATGAGTTTGCTCCCCAGTGTGACCCCCTGGAAGTCATGGCAGGAATGGCTTATCTTTTGGGTCCCGCCCATCCTCTCCTTACATGCTCCCTCTGCCTACCGGCTATCACTGAGATCCCATAGCAAGACAGCGTGAGCTCCTGCAAGCTGCAGCTAACCAAGTCCTTGGCAATTTGCCTCTTAAAACTGAACTGTACACCAGCGCTCCAAGGTGGCTGACATGGCCCTGGCAGACAGATGAGCTCATCTGAGTAAAAAGGCCCATCATCCCAAAGGAACCTAGGTGATGTTGTTGTTGGGTACCTCCATGTCCTTCTCCCATCTTTGCTGTGCTGGGAATCAAATTTGGAAC
This sequence comes from Pedetes capensis, assembly GCA_007922755.1. Lineage (NCBI taxonomy): Eukaryota > Metazoa > Chordata > Mammalia > Rodentia > Pedetidae > Pedetes > Pedetes capensis. Next base: position 35,945 of record VMDO01016058.1, on the reverse strand, counting down.
CTCAGAGACTGTAGAGCAGCGCTCTACCAACTGAGCCCCAACCTAGGTGATAGGTGGTCCTTATACCACTTAAGGATCAAAGCAGCGTGTGAGGGGAATCCCATGACGTTTCCTTTATTTCCTCTACAGACCATTCACTTCTGACTCGGGTCTTAGGCTCCTTCTTCTTCCTACCTTCATCTCTCACTCCCATTATCCCATCTTTTTTCCCCCTTATTCTTCAGCTTCCTCCTTTTCTCCTTCTGTCTTCTGACCCTATTTAGGATATGCCTTATTCTCTGTCTCCCTCTGGACCTTCCTCTCCTTCTTTCCCTCCCCCCTCTTCTCATCTTTTCATCTTCCCTTCTCTTCCCTTCCTTTCTTTTCTTCTTTCCTCTCCTCTCTTTGTCTTCCCTTCTCTCTCCCCATCGCTTCCTTCATACACATTCTGGAAAGGACCAGCAGCCTGAGTCTTAGCACTCTGCCCACCACGTTCTGAAGGTTGCTGATGTCTGACCCCATATTCATGAGGTTGCCTCTTAATGGAAATGACCAGATTGGGCATCATTATTGGTGACCCCCTAGTTGCATTCAGACAATGGGTTATCTAAAAGAAAAATAAAATTAAAAGTATCAACTGCTCTCTATTCAAGATGGAATTGGGGATTGAGAAGGCAGCATCCTCCAGAGAAATATCTGCAAGGGAGTCTTTGCACCTTTAAGTTGAGAGAAGTTGGGAATAAGATCTGGTCCACCTTCCTACCTCCATGCAGAAATGTTTCTTTCTTATATACTATAGATAGTTCTTTAGTTAAAATAGTCTAGCTTCTAATTAGATCCCCTGCATTCAATAGTCAGGCTGTGGGGTGTCATTGGAGCCATCAGACACTCCATCTGTACCCTTGTAATTCAGGGTGGTGGGTGACTGATTGTGTTGATGAAGTTCCTAGGTGGCATGGCGAGCAGGGAGACTCCCTCTTTGACAGTTGCACCCACAACTTTTAGAGATGATACAAGTGGCATTTTGTCTGGACCCAGGGAAATGAGAGAGAACAGAGCCTGGGGAGAACCCTCTGCAGTTAATGTTCCATTTCAAACACTATTATATATCCCTGTTTTTGGACTTTCATCCCAAAATACTTTTGGAACTCCATATAAAAGAGAGAGATGATACTTGGTCTGGTTGAGGCGAAAGGGAGCATGCATCCTCCCTCCAGGACAGCTTCTTTTAAGCTATTTTTTGCTTTTGGAGGCCTGGATAAATTGATTATAGCTACAGACAAGGGTGTCCAGCTGTCTATATCCTCTGAAAATTGGGCACAGAGTCTCCTGCAAGTCACAGATGCCAAGAAAACACAGTCTTCCCCAAACAAATGAGGTCAGAAAATGAAAGTTCACACAGACTTAATGCTTTGCACTTTGCTGTGCTCTGAATAGGTGGCGAGCAAATGTACCAAGCAGCACTCAATTGTGTTAAGGGGATCCTTGTGGAGGCCTAGGAGGAAGGATTGCCATCTTCAGCCATGCCAAAACCTCACACAGGCTGGCCTTTGTCAGCTATGGGAAAGGAGAGAAAGGGACTGTAGGGTCCGGGGAACTGAACTAGCTATATCCATCCCTTCTAACACTGCCTTAGGTTATAGTAACATTAAGAAATATTCTCAGCCAGCACTGTGGTACACAGCTGTAATCCCAGCAATTTGGGAGGCTGAGACAGAATAGTGAGTTTGAGGCTAGAGGCAGCCTCTACAACCTAGTGACACCTTGTCTCAAAATAAAAAATAAAAAAGGTGCTGAGTGTGCAGTTCAGTGTTGGAGTGCTTGCCTAGCATGTGTGAAGTCCTGGATTCAACACCCCAGTATTGGCGGGGAAAAAAAGAAAGAAAGAAAAGAAAAGAACAAAGAAAAAAAATATTTTCTATTTCTCACCTATTTTGTAAGACCTACGTGATGAGTCAAAAATGTTCCTAATGGATTCCTTCAATCTGGGGACCTCAAACTGCTAAACCAGGCTCTGTGTTTTACTGCTAAAACCGTGGTTACTGTTTGGATCTGAAGGCCCACACTGTTGGCTTTGACAGCTGAGAGAGGCCACTGATTTCTGAGGACAGTCCTCCCTTGCCAAAGACAGAGTTGACTTCCACTGCCCACAAGGGAACCAGGGACCATTATTCTCTCTCCCCACCCTGCTCTCAGGCCAATGAGGATTATAGGGAAGAGGACTTACAGATCCACCCAGAGAAGGCTAGAAGGGGCCTGTTTCTCTCCTTGCTTGCTTCCCAGGTAGTGAAGGGTGTGTCCAAAGAATTAGGAAGGAGAAAGTAGCCCTGCTGCTCTGTGGCTCAGCAAAATCCTGCTTCTGCACTCAACCTCTGCTGTGCTCTCCTACAAGGAAACTCCTGAAAGAGTCCCCTGAAAGTCTCCCTGAGACTAGGAACATCCTTCTGGAAAAGCCAAGAGGTCTTCTGCAGGTTCACTTAAATCCTGGTTTTAGGCAGGAGTATTATCTTTAGAATCTCTGTAGGATGGTGAATTCATAAGACTCCTGGTGAAAGCAAGAAAGAGCCTGATCCCTCCTGCTGAGTCACACCCCAAGCCTTTAGGAAGAAAGACCCAGCCATGGCACAGGGACTGTCATTGCATGTCCACCAGGGCTCCTTCTGGGAGGCATCTTTGGGGAGAATGTACCACCTCTTCTCTAGGTTATTCTTAGGAAAAACACTCAATCACCACAGGCCTTGGGTCCACGCTTCACTCCTTGCATGGCCTTCTTGCCTCTTGGGCCCACTGGGCTGGGGCTGTCTGTGGGCTTGAGACACGAAAGAGGCAGAGAGGGCCTATGTGTGTCAGACCCTCAATCTCCTGCTGCACTGCACAGCCTGGCAGGGGCCTGGTGATGGCCCAGTGTTTGACTTCCCCAAAGTCTCAGCCCCATACAACCTTAAGGACTGGCAGGCTGTAGGAAGACTCCATCTCCCAAGGTCAACTATGGAGCACAAGCCAAGCAGCACTGCAGACCCCTTCTTGGATGAGGGCATCAGGGTCCCAACAGGTTTTTGTTTGTTTGCTTGAACAGGGTCCAAAGGATTGAACCCAGGCCTTCGTGCTAGGCCTTCATGCTAGGCAAGTACTCTACCATTGAACTACACCCCAGTGCCCCCCCCACCATACAAAAAGTTTTGACAGGCTTTGTGGCTTGTCTTGACCAGCCAGAGAGCTGGAGTCTCCCTGCCACTCTGAGGAAATATCCACAGAGAGTATGGGACACATCAAGTCTTGTGCCTTGCCTCTTAATGATGTGCTCTCTCCCCTCTGGTCCTCTTAATGTCCTCCCACAGGGTGCGGGCTGTACTGCCCTTGTGGTGGCTGTGGTAGCCCGAAAGCTGGAACTCACCAAAGCAGAGAAGCATGTTCACAACTTCATGATGGACACTCAGCTCACCAAAAGGGTAAGATATGACATCCATATTGTTATAGGGAACTTACTTTTTTTTTTTTTTTCCCAGTATCAAATGGTTGAACCTGGGGCCTCATGCATGCTAAACAAATGCCTTACCACTGAGCTGCACACCACAGGCCCTTTAATTTTTTTTCCTTTTTTTTTTTCTTCTTTCCTTTTTTTGTGACAAGGTCTCAGTAAGTTACACAGGCTGCCCCTGGCCTGAACTTGTGATCCTCCTGCCTCAGCCTCCTGAGTTGCTGGGATTCTAGGCATGTGCTATAATGGGGAATTTACAGATAGAGTGGAAACCAATCAGAAAGAACATAGTCACAGGGTGTGGATTAGGGCCATGCGACTAACGAGAGTAATAAGGGAGCCCTGGACCCAGGCAAACAGCCTCCACATAATGGACACAACATCTTAACACAACAGGCTCCTGTTGTCCATTAAATCACTGTTCATGACTCAGGCAACCAAATAATTTTCCTAATTAGATCAATAGCATACAATGATATAACCCACCCCCATGCCAATGGTGTCAAACAAATCACCCAGCATGATGCAATGATTTTGTTTATATGCAAACATTTTCATGATTCTCATTAGGTAGGGCAGTGGAGAGTCTTAAACTTATATTGGAGATGTACCTAAATCTAATCTTTTAAGAAATCATTTAAAATGATCATTCTAGTAGAGCCCACATTCCTAAATATTGTTCATCAAAATGTCATCATCCAATTTTCTTCTTTTAAGTTTTCTGGATAATGTTTCTCAATTGTACCCTTATGAAAGTGGTTAAGGAGGATAAAAAACTGAAAAGATGCAGGAATGGGGAGCTCATTTAGCTGCTAAAAAGCTGACACCCCACTGAATTGTCAGAGAAGAGAAGGCTCATTTAGAAGAGACGGGAATGAGCCTTCCAGGGTAACAGCAGGCCACATGAGCTAGGCAGGAGCTGTGTCTTTAATGACAGCTTTTATGGAAGATTTTTTAGAACCACAGCCTGAACCAAGGTCAGGAATATGATTTCCTACAAGTCTCTCTTCTTCCCAAGACAACGAACCAAAACCTTGTGTGTGTGGAGAGTAGGGGTCTTGGCCTCCAGAGTAACTCTTTCTCATTTAGGACTTAGGTGCGGTAAGGCATCCATGAGCACCCCCATATTTCCATCTGGTTTTTTTTAGCTAGAGAAAATACTCAGTGATTAATGTTCCAAGCTAAAAATGTGTTAGAAGTAGAGACAAAGGCAGAAAGGGAGAACAAAGAGAGAGAGAGAGAGAGAAAGAGAGAGAGAGAGAGAGAGAGAGAGAGAGGAAGAGAGAGAGAGAGAGAGAGAAAGGGCGTGGAGCAGGCTCTCAGGGAAGGCAGCAGGAGAATGTGCAGTTGCCAAGGCCTCTCCGGTTTCTCAGCAGAATTATTTATGGTGTTTGATTGTTTGGTCTTTGATTACATTGATTGGGTTCTTTAAAGAGCTGCCACCAACGTGAAAAGGAACAGGTACAGACAAATATTCCCACATTGTTGACACACAAATGGTCACATGAGGTACATCACAAACCTGCACTAACAGCTGTACAAAAGACAACATGACTTGGAGGATCACACCGGCAGGGATTGACACTGTTACCCTGCCAAGTCTCACACTGAAGCCTGCAAGCAGGCTCTTCCTCCTCAGTCCGCTCTGATATGCATGCCAAAGTCACACCCGGCACTGAAGAAATGTCTAATGGTATTGGAACACCTGAATGCAAACGCACTTGCGTCTACATAGCTCCTGAGACCATTTAGTGGCATTTCACTGGTCTGAAACTGCATGTGGAAGGGAGAGGAGAGAGATTTCTCCTCCAAAACCTTCTCAGAGGTTGTTTACCACGAGCAGAAACATTAACAGTCTCTGTTTATTCTGGTTTGCTTTTTAAAGCCAAGAATATACTTTGTATTTCATGTTATTCTTTTGTCCTCTCCATTTCTCACTCAGTAAATCAGACAGGAGAGGAAAATAAAGCTAAGGAGAGCCAGCTCCCTCATATGCCAGAAAAATATTTTTTTCCTGCAATATAATTGTAGAAGGAGATGAGGTTGTGGTTGCTAATTTCAATCTTTCAAAAATGATTCTCTAAAACCCTCTTCAAGTCCATTTACTTTTTGAAAAGTAGGGCTGAAAATCAAATCCACAAATATTTATTGCTCATCCACGAGTGCAAGGTACCTTCTTAATCAAATAACATCTCACTTTTCTGAGAATACTTACATCAGTTGAAATATCCCTTTAATGTCTAATATATTTTGCCAGAGAAATAAACAACACAAAGGGGATGGTACTTACAAAGAGAAGATTTTCAAAGCAGGCAGGACTGGTACTTAAAAGGTTCTTTCAAATAACCTTGATTGAACTGAAGCTGAATTTGCCCCGGTCTGCTCTGATTGAGCTATCTTTGATCTGCCTAGTAGAGAAGCCCACCTTTCTTCCCTGAGGGTCCTGACTTATCCTCTGTCCTCTCTAGATGGCCCATGTGTCCAGCATAGGTGGCTCTTGGGTCAGAGAGATGCTAAGTTTGGTCCATTCATAAGATCTCAGTGAATTCTCAGAGAAAGACCCAATGTGGAAGAAGCTGATTGTGGCATATTGCAAACCTCTTAGGAGGGGCAAATAGTAGATTTCACAGATACAAGCAATCCCTTCAAAGTATGTGCAATCTTAATTCTTCAAACATCTAAGCAAAAAGAAACAAGGAATTGTAGCCTATGATTTATGAGAATACTTGGATTTTTCTGGGGTTAATTCACCCTACCTGTCTGGCTTCAGCCCAGCCTTGATCATTAGTGCCAGGTCTATTTTTATTTGGTTATTTGTAGGGAGGGAGGCTAGCTGACAACACAGGGGAAGAACTCACTTCTGGTTTTCTTGCATCCTGAGGCTTGTCTTCTCCCCATGTATAACTTGTCAACCCTAGTGGCAACGTCATTCCTGTCTTTAATGGGATCAGATCTTCCCACACTGACTCTGCAGTGTCACTGCCATTGTTATTCTATAATTATAACTTACTGCAACCTCTGGGCTACTAGATAATATATAAGTAAGTGACACAGAGGGATTGTGGGGAAGGCCAAGAGCTCCACCTGTTCTCCCGTTCAGCACTCCACATCACCATCTTTCTGTTTTATGTAATGAACACACCCATCACAGAGGTCCCGCCCTGGCTCTTGTGTCCTGGCCTCTCAAGGGACACCACAATGATGGTCCTTGCCCTCATACTTAACCTTTGGTGACCTCTGCCTTAGAAAGCCTGGCAGGGTGGGCTGCCATGGACACACTTGGCTTGAGAGGAGCCAAGGATGAGAGGCCCTCTGTGCCAGGCCTAGTCCCCACTCAGCCCAGTTGGCAGACCTTCCAGCCACCTCAATAAGTGTGTGCAACTGGCTGGGGATGGTCCCTCCTTCTGGAACTGTTCTTTGCTCCTAAAACCTCATCCAAGTACACTTCTCATGAAATCAATGAGTAAAAGCAAGCTCCTTACCTTCCTAAACTAGTTCCTCCTCCTGACTTCCCTGGTCTGCTAACGCCATCACTGTCCCCCCAGTGCCTGTGCCCAAAGCTCTAGCACCAGCTCTGACTCCTCTGTGCCCTGGACCCCACAGGGAGCTGAGCAGTTTCCAAGCCTGATGTGAACCTGTCTTGGCTGTTCACACACAGTTGCTTCTCCAAGGCCTCAGGCTCCCATCCTTAAAGCTGCCTTCTTCCGCATCTCACAATGTCACCAGAACTTGCCACCTTCTCTCCTCACTTGGGCCTCCCTCACCCTAGTCATCCTGTACTTCACTTCCCCCTAGATCTCCTTAGACTCAGATTTTGCTCTGAACATATCACTACCCTGCTCAAAAACCTTTAGTATCCCCCACTGCTACTGAAAAGTGCTAAAGAAAACCTTAACTATGAACATATGCCATGATCTTGCTACGAAAAAAAATTTAGCAGGCTAATTTAAAGATTTACTCTGAATAGAGATATTTTATAGGAAAAAAATAATGATAGTCATTGTTGTGCCACATACAGAAGTCTGGCTGAAGGACTCTAGATTGCTGACCCACAGCTGGTTGGGCCCACAAGTGGATCCCTAGAAGTTCATTGTTGTTGTTGTTAGGTGCTGTCAAGTCGGTGTTCGACTCATAGTGACACTACATACTACAGGTGAAACACTATTGTCAGTGTTTCACTGCTATTCATAGGTCTTTCAATGGGTGATTGAGTTTTGGGAGTGGGTTGCTGAGACCTTCTCCCAAGCCTATAGCACCTGGTGTTCCCAGGTGGTCTCCCACCCAAGTACTAACCAGGCCCCACCCTGCTTAGCTTCCAAGATCTGATGGGATGGGACACCACAGGGCTATAGCTGCAGGCTAGAAGTTCATTAGATAATCAATCAGGCAGTTATCTGTAATGCTAATTCTCCACAGAAGAGGATTGCAAATTGCACCCCCCACCAAAGCTGTGTCCCAGACAGGTTGGACACAATGTTTCTTTAACAACAGTCATAGAAACATGGTGTATTGGAGCTGGAAGGATCCTTGGAGATGAGAGGGTCTAATCCAGATGAGAACACTCAGGCCCAGAGAGGGATGGGGACATGTCCACCCTGGTGACACACAGCGAGCTGGAGCCTGTCCAGGAGTTGGCCTGGTCTTAGGCCAGCAGAAGCTCCTCAGCCACAACCCAATGGCTTCTCTGGGATGGTCAATTCCTTGGAATTTGGTGTGGTGGTTAGGGTCCCAGGCCTGCTAGAGAGAAAAGCCAGATTAACTCCAAACTAGCTAAGCATCCCATTAATAGCATTATGAAATTATTCACCAGTCTTCATCAGGTTGCCATGGGAGAGCTTCAAACTCCAACTTTGAGCCACAGAAATATATCTTCTCTCTGCCTCTCTCCCCACCCCAATTTCCTGCCAGCCATGGGAGTAGAGCCCTCCTCCCTCTGGGTGAGGCAGGGATTGTGGAATAGAACAGGGGAAGGAAGGAGAGGAGGTGTAAGCGGGGTGATGAAAGAGAGGGCAGCCTGGGAAGTCAGCAGGAAGCCTGCGGGGCGGTGACAGTAAGGGAAGAGTGGGCTCAGCAGATGGGAAAGAGGGAGGGGCCCCCTTCTCGAGTCCCATGCATAAAGGATATCTCTGTCAAGTGTCTGGAGTTAGGGCTGACCCACAGGCTTGCCCATGGTGATGTTTACTATTTCTCAGCTAGTCCGAATTCAACCTGTGTGACTTCTTGAGGTTATTAAAGTCACACCCACCAGGTTGATATGGCTTCATCCTCTCTCTCCAACCTCCATGGACTCCATGTAGAACATAGTTCCCTGGGAAGGGCTCTTGGCAGCATAATAGACACGCGAATGGTTCTTCTTGGAGGGTCCACCAGTGGGGGCTCCTGGAATTACTCTCCCAGGGCTTCCTGTGGCCTCTGGGGGTCTGGGGAGCTCAAGGAGGGGGCTCGTTTCATCCCTCTCTCACCCCTGCCCATTCTCCTGTAACTTGCAGCCCCTTCGTGATACCAAGGGGCAGATTACCTTGGCAGAGAGGTGGCCAGAGCAGGCCCTGGACGTTCGATGTTGTAGCTGGGAGCTCAGGGAACAAACGTTCCGTTCTGTTGCATGTGTTCTTTTATTGGGGGCTAAGGAGGTGAGAGGGAAAGAAGCTGACATTTATTGGAAAAATATTAATAAACGAACCATATACTGAGGCACACTGTGGCCATGCCCAGTGCTTAATTTTGTAAGTATATTCTCACTCAATCAATACAACAAGCCCATTTCACAGATCAATAGCACTTGCAACATTCTCTAGCCCTTTTCCCTGCTTTATATTTCTTTGAAGCACTTGTTATCTGATACTATATTACAAACTACATATTGTCTCTTTCATAACATTATGAATTCCACAAGGGCAAGGATGTTATTGGTTTGCTGGGGCATGGTGGCTCACACTGTAACCCCAGCACTCAGGAGGCTGAGATAGGAGGATCTTGAGTTTGAGGCCAGTCTGGGCTAATAGTGAGAGCTTGCCTCAAAAATAGTTAAAAATGAATATTACTGGTTTGTCCATCTCTGTATTTTCACTTCCTACATCAGTGCCTGGGGTTGGGAGTTAGCTCAGTTGGTAGAGCGCTGCTCTGCAGTCTCTGAGGTCCTGAGTTCGATTCCCAGCACCGAAAAATGGGAGAAGGATGTGGCAACCCACTTCCAAGGCAATCCCGAAACAGTCAGCCATTGAAAACCCTATGAGGGTCACTATGAGTCGGACTTGACTCGACGGCATCTAACAACAACAACAACAACAACATCAGTGCCTGGCCCAGCACAGGTGCTCATTAACTGTTCTTTAAATGAATGAATAAGGAAAGTGAGCCTCAGAGTGTTTAGCAGTTAGTTCCAAGGTGGAGCTAATAATCCATCTACTTGTCCAGTTAGGGCTGGAATTTAGCTCAGTTAGTAGAGCTCCACTCTGCAGTCACTGAGGTCCTGGGTTTGATTCTCAGTGCTACAAAAATGGGAGAAGGATGTGGCAATCCACTCCTGAGGCAACCCCAAAACAAATAGCCATTGAAAACCCTATGCAACAGCAACTTCTTGAGTTTTTCTGGAAGTGAATGAAAAAATACAGACACTAGTGTCTGGCACAGAGCCTGCCACATGGTAAATACTCAGTCAATCTTAGCAGTTACTATTATTTATGAGATCATAGTCAGACCACGTTCTTACCCAGGCCTACTAATCTTAGGGTCTTTCCTAAAATATGTAGGCCACAGAGCCATCCTCAGGCCCCAATCAGAGTGAAAGCATCCATTTGGGGAGTAGAGGATTTAGGGATTCATAGAAAACCATCAGTCTGAATTCTTATGGGTTTTGGAAGCTGGAAAACTGGTCTTCCATGCACAAATGGTCCTCACCTAACCATCCTCAAAGCCATGCAGATCTATCCAGTGGTGGCCAATATTGAACAGTCCTTGCCAATTTGCTGCTTCCATCTCAAATTTTGCTCCTCCTACCCTCATATCCTGGAAATATCTTCTGGGCCTGGTGCCTCTGCCCACCAGGAGAGCTCAGAGGGTACCCACATCCCCACCAGGGAAGGGTATGTGGAGCCCTGTGGAGACTCAGCAGGCCCCAGGATGGGCTCAAACCATCACCTGTTCTGCTCCCCACCCCAATGATGCTCAGAGCAGTTAGCCAGGCGAATTGGAGGGAGACCCCGGTCATAAGAGTATTTACTATCCACTTGGAGAGCACAGTACAGTTAAAAGCCTATTTCTTTTTCTCTTGCAGATATTGATTTACTTAGCTTTGTGCCAGGCTGTTTGCTGGCAATTAATTGCAGTCAGCACAAGGGCCTGCATTTAACATCACTTTCCTAAATGCACAGGGGCCTCTGTTCAAACCCATAAAGATGATGTGACTGCCTCTCAGATGCCTGGGCTGTGCTGTGACTTCAGTATCTTAAAATTGGGCTGAAGTCAAATGCAAGACTCAGACTCTGTGTTCACTTGGGTTGCTGGGTGAGGGCCATGAAGATTTAAAGAAAAAATTCTAATGTCTTTTCTAATTCCTTGATCCTGAGAAACAGAACATAATTTTGTGTGAAAATGAAATCCAGTCAGGTCTTTCTTCAGACCCCATAAAAACTGTATGCATCTCTCGGACGTGGCTCTTATTTAGCCTTAGCCATTAGCTGGCTGTGTGGCCTCACATCCCATCTCTGAAGTGGTTTCCTTCTATTTTAAGTGAGAGGTTTGGGTTGGGTGATAATAACTAATATCTGCCTGGCACTTCATAGTTTATGTGGCACTTAAATCTACATTGACTCTGTTTGCCCTTGATAACGTTTTGGTTTTGGACTGTGTCTCGGTTCTTTCATCTGTAAAATGGGGATGATATTAGCCCCTGTCCGATAACATGTTTGTGAGGATGCAGTGAGCTTATGCAGAGGAAGTGTTCAGTGCCGGACACCTGGCAAATGTTAGCTACTGCCCTCAGTGTTATCACCACCCTCAGCCATGCCTCATTTGGCTTCTTAGTAACCCTAACGGCAGGGATATCTTTTCCCCATTTTATGGATGATTAAGTATTTTCTCCTCAACTGTTAAATGCTTGGCAGAGCTTGTAGGCTTTCCCATTTCAAATGTTTGCTCCATAGGGTGCTGAGACCATTGTCAAAGACCTGTCAGCTTTGACATTCTGTGGCTCTATCAACATTCTGAAGAGGTGACTGAGTCACTGGGTAAAGGCTGGGGCAGGCTTTTCCCTTTTGATTGTTTTGGAGGCTTTCCTTGGAGGTCAAGCACCCAGAGAAACTGAAGAAATCACATATCAAATTGCCCCTGTCTCTACAAAGGACAGCAATAATGTGCTGTGCTGGAGAAAGCTGTCCCTTCCACGTTGCCTCTTTTGCTGGAGGGCCACTGTCCACTCCAGACTGAGCAGAGCCCCAGAGACCAGCCTCTCTCTGCCTCCTCATCCTCACTCACCCGGACACCAGCTATTTCCAGCTTGCACACACTACCTACCACCTGCTCACTCTCAGGCACGAAAGTACCAGAGGTGTGCAATTAAATCATTGAAATCCATTTTCACAGTGGATTTGCCAAACCAAAAAAAAAAAAAAAAAAAGCGATATTTATGTCACTTAGGCATTTCGGAGAAGACTTAGCTGTTCTTTTAAAAACATCACTTCAGCACCAATGAAAAATATAATCCAGCCTTAGTAATAAATTTTTGAAACATACACATACAAAAGTTATCAGCCTGCAAAACAATGTTTCCTAGGCCTTCCCACACGTCTCAGTATTTTAACAACGTCCCATCTGTTGAAGTCAGTCTGAAGAAGGAGGTCTGTACTCTCCAATTTTATTAAAACCCTTTCTGGCTAGTAACATGGTTTCTTCTAGTCTGGCCTACTTACTTCCGGGCCTCAGGCCCATGGACCTGTGCCAATTTGCATAGCTGACAGAAATGGAGATGGTTAATCAAAAATCTGTTTAGCTTGTGCTTAATAAGGAATGTTTTCTCTTGCTCTTGTTACTAATTGCTGAAGATGTCTGTGTTTGGATTAAAACTTTGTCCCCTGCCATCTGGATGCCATTGATATGTCTCAGCTCAGTCGTGAGCTGGGTGATATCAGTGGTTTCCATGTCAACAGATGACAGAATCATATGTGGAAACGTGTGATTGCAGTGCACAATGAAGGAGCCAGTCTTGGGAAGGAGGAAGCTCTGGTTTCACACCTAAATTTCTTCACGGATTTTCAGTCAGGCTTTGACATTATTTCAGTTTTATGCCAATTACATTTATGTATAAAACTGCAGTATGTAAATGTTTTTGATCACATAGGGAAAGAAACAATGGACTTCTGGATGTCTGTAGTCCCAATTGGTAGGAAAGACATTTTCTCAAAGAAGCCTTTTAATAAGAAATTTGTTTACTCTTTGAATCCAAGTAATGTACCATTTACACCAAATGGAAATCTCAGGTAAAGCGTAGCACTCTGCATTCGAGGGCAGTGATGGTGTGTATTCATCTATTCAAAGGATACCCGGGTCCTCAAGGTCTTACTAAAGCAGCCTGTCTAAATATAGCATCAGCAACAGCAGTCAAGAGGCAGTACTAAAATAATTAAGAAGGAAAGAAGAAACGCCTCTCAACTCCAAGCTCCAGTCTACTGCGTCCAGTACAGGATTAATAAGAGATGAATTTTAATCATCTTTTCTCAGAGTTCCATGGTCTTGATTTAAAAAATAGATCACTGAAAAATTATTGTTTATTTGGAGGTAGACTAGCCACACACACACACACACATACACACACACACACACACACACACACACACGCACGCAGTACATGAACCTAGGAAAATCAACCCGATAGCAGCCTGCTTTATTTCTTTTTCCTTAGATCAAGAATGCTGCAGCCAATGTCCTTCGGGAAACATGGCTAATCTATAAACACACAAAGCTGCTAAAGAAGATTGACCACGCCAAAGTCAGGAAACACCAGAGGAAGTTCCTTCAAGCTATCCACCAGTGAGTACCAGAGCACCTCAGCCATGATGGCCAAACGAGGAGGGGAGAGGGGCCTATGGCTGTATCAGCATCTTCTCAGATACCTGGGAGGCACAGAAGAAATCCAGGCTTCTCCACTCAGCAAACACCAGGGTGGGGAACTGGGCCTAATGCAGTCTGTTCACTCACTTACTGTATGCCAGCCCCTGGAGAGGCTGCTATGAAGGTGAAAATTAGAGCTAGGGTCTCTAGATGTTCTGGTATTAAACTAACTCTCTCTCTCTCTCTCTCTCTCTCTCTCTCTCAAACACACCATTTCAATGCAATGGCACCTTCTGTAATAGAGGAACATGATTTTTAAAAGCACAAATATAGTAGAAAAACAAAGGGTGAAAACATTCATTCTGACCTGAAGGTTTGGGGAAACCCTGAAAGGTTTAGAAGGTGTTCAAGGTGGGAGGCACAGCCTCAGCAAAGGCAGAGAAGTGGGGAAATGATATGAGAATAGCAAGAACACTAAAATGACTAAAGGGACACAGGCATGGAGACAAGAGTCTGCTTTCATGGGGACCCAACAAGACTTTGACTCTGTCAGCTGTTACCTGTGTTCAAGGCCCCCATGCTGAATTCCAAATTCAGATGAAATGATAGGGCTCCAGATCTGCTGCTGGAGCTAAATTTTAACATGACCTTCAAGGTTTTGGCTGTTCCAACTCTTCCCCACAGACTGAGGAGCGTCAAGATGGAGCAGAGGAAGCTGAGTGACCAAGCCAATACCCTGGTGGATCTTTCCAAGGTGAGTGGCAGAATTTGAAGCTGTCCTAGAGTTCCCAGATGCTGGCATTTAGTCTTCTCAGGTACAACAGGGAAGACTTGACTATGTCCAAAGTGCACAGTGTGTGATGAAGGAGGCAAAGAATAGTTCCTCTTTGCTTAAAAAACAAACAAACAAACAAACAAACAAACAAACAAACTAGGTTCAAGTTTTTGACATTTGCAATCTACCAGTGTGTCTTCTCCCATGTGTCTGTCAGCTTGTCATGCTGTGGGGGCTTGCGTGTTGCTGTGATGCTGAAAGCTATGCCACCAGTATCTCAGATACCAGCAGGGCCACCACCCATGGTGCACAGGCTTCAGTTGAGCTTCCAGACTAAGATAGACTAGGGAGAAGAACCTGACAGCCCACTCCCCAAATAATTAGCCATTGAAAACCCTATGAATAGCAGAGAAGCACTGTCAAATATAGTGCTGGAAAATGAGACCCCCAGGCTGGAAGAAATTCAAGAAACAACTGAGGAAGAATTTCCTTCTCAAAGTAGAGTCAACTATAATGTTGTAAATGGAGTAACGCCCCTGGGACCACCATTTGCTGATGTTGTTATTGTTAGGTGCTGCTGAGTCAGTTTCTGACTCAAAGCGACCCTACATACAACAGGCAAAACACTATTGTTAGTGCTCAAAATGAGATAAAACAGAGTGTCTGCAACAACGGGCTTAAACATAAAAAGATCATGTGCATGGCACAGTGTCGGGTAGTGTTTCATTCTGTTGTACATAGGATCACTATGAGCTGGACCCTACTGAATGGCACCTAACAACAAACAACAGTGTGCCTTGTTTTTTAAAACTTGGCATTTTATTCTTAAATAGCTCAGATTTGTCTTTGCTTAGAACTAATTAGCTGACCCACTAAATCTTTTCAGTGCATTGTTTTATTAGCCGTGCGTTGAAGGGCTTGGCTTCTAAGGATGAGCTTGAGTTTCACAGAAGTGAAGCACCTTCATGGGGACCAAATGGTGACAAATGGCCGAGCTAATGGCCTGGGTTACACCTAGGAAGATCTTCCTGGTTTGCTTTTATAATTGGAAATTAATTTTCCTGCACCTTCTAATCATTATAACCCAGTTTTTCTGGCCCCAAGTTGTGGATGGGTGGGTGGGTGTATGCATTTCTTTATTTCTCAAGAGGCAGCTTTCTGCCTCTTGAGAAATAAACATGAACATGAACATGGAGATCCTACATGAGAACCCTTCTTTGAAAGCCCAAGGGATTAAGGCCTAATATCACATTGTCATTCTGTGTTTGTGGCACTGAACTGCTGTAAACCCTATAAAGAAACTCTCTCCTCTTGAAAATCACCAAAGTGAAGGAGGTGAAGGTCTCACTGTGGGCAAAGCTGGGCATAGAGAACATGGTAGAGACTGGGGCCCCCTCCAAGACCCCTCCTCATTGCCTTCTGATAGAAATTGTACAGCAAATATACAGCCCAGAGCCAGGCTGGCAGAACATTCCGGCAGATGTCAGTTATCATAATGGAACCTGTTCCCTGGGAAAGCAAGAGAAACTCCCTCAAGCAAACTAAGCACCCTTTGAAAAGAGGGTGCAATCAGAAATTACTGGTTGCTGGGCCAGGAGCAGACGCCTTGTTCCACAGGCACAAGGCACAAGGAACCTTGAACAAGGTTCCTTGTTCAAGGCAAAGAAAGGACCTCCTAAGCCTATGAGGACGTCAGTCAGGGAATAAGTAGTTTGGCACAGCTGGGAAAAAGCCCACAGTCCTCCGTACCTTTGGAGAGGGGTATTCAGATGGAATGTGGGGTTCCTGTGAGCTTGGTGTGGGGAAGACATAAGTGGAATGCTGGTACACGGGGCAGGGCCCCCTGGGCTCTTGGGTGTATTGGTTAATACTCTCAGATTCCAATATCAGAAACCCACTGAAACTAGGTTGAAAAATGGAGGAATTTATTCTAGGGATCTAAGTGAGTCTCATCCTAGCCAAAACCTCAAAGGTAGCCTGTGCTCAGACTTCAGGAGAGAATTGTCTAGAACTGGACCTGGGAGGCCCTCAGGAGGTGTCCTTACACCATCTCTTCTCTCTCCTGTTCATGTGCCTCTTCAATGCTCCTCCCGCTCCCCCTGACCCCCTCACTTCCTGTCTCCACAGCAGACTATGGCAGGGCTCCAACTCAGACAGTATGTGTCACAGTTTCAGTCACATGTCAAGACTAATGGGCCTCCTGTTGATCTTAATTCTAAATTCTCAGATGAGGTGAGATGATCAGTCAGGTGGGCCATTTATGCATCCTTGGACCAATCAGCTATGGCCAGGAAGAGGGTCATGCTGAGGAAAAGGTAGAAGCCCATTCTGTGAGCTTCAGGTATGGCCCAGTGAGATTCCACAAGACATTTCTTCTAGGAGTAGCAATGTTTCCCATCTCACCTCTCCCCTGGCTGGACACACTGTGGCCGATATCACCTCAGGAATATCAGGTAAACTCAACCTCCAGACCTGTCTTTCTGCCATGACATCCATAGCCTCTCAGAGAGACAGGGCCCAAGAAAAAAATCCTCAGTGAGTGGGAAAGATATTCCTGTGAACTGGGTGGAGAACTAAGCCATATATAACCTGGGGAACAAGTGACCTGGAAAAAAAATGTGTAGGGAAAGATTAAGGGAAGATTCTGCAGAGCCTCTGAGACTTAGGGAAGAAGTGAACTCTGATATCCACCTCAGCTGTGAGTTTTTCTCCCAGGAGGCTTGCCCAAGGTCCTGATAGCAGCTTAGCACATTTCTCATAGGGCCACATTCCTCTAGCATCCTGTCACCAAGCAATGGGACAGGGGAAAGCAATATAATGCTGTGCTCAGTTCCTTTTTCTTCCTTGTGCTTCCCCCTCCCAACTTACCACCTTCCAGCCCCTGCCCTTTGGGCCTCCCTTGATTAACAAGGTGGCACATAGCCTCCACTATTATTTGATATTGAATAGCTACCTTATATGGAGGTAGAGCTGAGAGGGCTTGGACTTTTTACCCTATTCAATTCCTTCTATTGAAATGTAAAAATTATTCCCACTCTCTGAGGCTTAAGTGATCAAATAAGATAATATCCAGAAAAATGCTTTGTAAACACCTAAGGTTTTGTAAATGGCAGTGCTGATTATGAATATAGATTAGGAAATCGAGATCCAAAGGAACAAAGCAACCATCACAAGGTCAGACAATTGGCCAGTGTCAGTACTGGGGCTGAAACTCAGGGGCTGGGACTGTGAGTCCGGAGCTCATCAGGGTGCCCCTGCGGGCACTGGAATCTGTGGTTTGCACATTCTGAGAAGAAAATGCACCTTGAGGAGGCCCTGTGAATGCTAATTAACGAGGGAAGTACTTTCACTTCTAAAGTCACCCTCTCCTCTGAGGGTGTCCAGGATACAGCATCCTGCTCTGGCAGGGACAGAGCTGATGGGAGAGGAGCTGTCTTCAGCCTGCCTCTGTCTGCTTCTCCCTGTGTAGTTGTTGACTTCCGGCTGGAAAGGTTTCACTGTGTCTCACTCCTCGTTTCTGCTCCCCTCTGGCTTTGCGTGCTTTGCCACCTTCTTTACTCTGTTTTCCTCTCACCTGGCTTCCTCCTCCTCTGACCCCTGGGGGTCCCAGTGGTTTCTACCTCCTCCTGGAGCAACTTGACATTTCTAGTGAAATAGGATCTGGGTGTCACTGGCAGATCACTGGAAGCCCAAGGGGCCTATCTGCTCTCTGCCAATGTCACACGAGAACCTCATTCCTGAACATCTGGGAGTGTGAGGCTCTCGTGAATCTTGCTCCTAAGTCTGATGTATGGAGCCAGCATCCCATCCTGGCCTTTGCTAATCTCCTGGGAGAAATATGGCCATCACATAGAATAGGGTTCTGAAGACCAGCACTGGGTTGGGGACGGGCACGGTGTATCTAGAGGAGGAGCACTGGTAATAGGCAGGGCCCCTGGAACACTGTGAGACAGTGTGAGGGGCAGGAGGGTTACTGGGAGCACTCTCGAAGCAGCAGTTGTCAGGGACTGTGGGTAGCAAAATTGCTCAAAGGAGCATTTGAACTGTGATACAGTCAACCAAGACCTTGGCCAGATAAACCGACCCTTCAGGGATGTCCCAAACCCAGGCAATACCAGCAGAGTCTGGGTGCCTCTGCCTGGGCCAGGCAGTCGAAGGTCCTATCTCAGCAAGGCCAAGACCATGCCTGAGGGGTTAATTACCTTTTACATCATTTTACATTCTGGCTGCTGTGTTGAAAATGGGGGGCAGGGAGCAATAATTTAGAAGTATGTGTAGTTATTAACTCCAATTTTATAAGGAAACCAAGGCTGAGAGAGGTTAAGTGGCCTGACAGAGGGCACATTGTTAGTGAGCTGCAGATTTGCACTTGAACCTTGGCCTGCTAATTATAAGTCTATGGCATTGGCCATTCCCACCGCAATATCTTCTCTTGAATCATTAGATGCCAGCAGCCATGTGAGCTAAGAGCTCAGGTCTCTGTAAGAATACGAAATCTGTTTATAGCTTTATTTCGTTGAAGAAAAAAAAGTACCATTTCTTTTCCTTCATACGTACTTCCTATTTAAAATTTATAATTAATAACTCATTAATTTATTTTTATTTATTTATTTTTTTGTGGTACTTGGGTGTTGAACCCAGGGCCTTGCACATACTTTGCAAGTGCTCTACCACTGGGATGCACCCCCAGCCCATTTATTATTATTATTAGTTTTTTAGTCTTGAAATAAAGCCTTACTTTGTTGCTTGGGCTGCCTCTGGC
This sequence comes from Pedetes capensis, assembly GCA_007922755.1. Lineage (NCBI taxonomy): Eukaryota > Metazoa > Chordata > Mammalia > Rodentia > Pedetidae > Pedetes > Pedetes capensis. Next base: position 16,907 of record VMDO01016058.1, on the reverse strand, counting down.
CTCCAACCTGCCATCCTGCCCCTGCCTCCTGAGTTGCTAGTATTATAGGCCTGTGCTACCGTACTTGGCTCATTATTTTTTTAATAATAAAAATGAATGTGCCCACCTCAGCCTCCCCATCTGCTGGAAAGTAACTGGATCAGACACAGCTAGGGTTGAGTCACTCCTGCTGCACTGTGCGCCATATTCCATTTTTCCCATGGCGGATTACCCTGTGATGACCAATTGTCTTCCCATTTCTCCGTTCTCTATCTCGCCACACAGATGCAGAACGTCATGTATGACTTAATCACAGAACTCAATGATCGGAGTGAAGACCTGGAGAAGCAGATCGGCAGCTTGGAGTCTAAGCTGGAGCACCTCACAGCCAGCTTCAATTCCCTGCCCCTGCTCATTGTGGACACCCTGCGCCAGCAGCAGCAGCAGCTGCTCACCGCCATCGTGGAGGCCCGGGGCGCCAGTGTGGCAGTGGGCACCACCCATGCCCCCATCTCTGACAGCCCGATTGGGGTCAGCTCCACCTCCTTCCCGACCCCATACACAAGTTCAAGCAGTTGCTAAATAAAACTCCCCACTCGAAGCATTACCCATAGGTCTTAAGATGCAAATCAACTCTCTCCTGGTCGCTTTGCCATCAAGGAACTCTCAGACCAGGCAATGGAAAGAAGCTGGCTCATGTCCATCCGGCATGCTTGGTTCTATATGCCTTGAAACCAGAAATCGAATCTCTGTTTAGGTGCCTCTACTTGGGAGCGGGAAGAGGAGATGACAGGAAGCGACGCCTCTGGCAGGGCCCTCGCTGCAGAGTTGGTGGAGAACAGAAATCCATGCTCAATCTCAGGTCTTCACATGGGGATGGGAAGGGTAGATGGGCTGCAGTGGCCAAGAGTGAAGCCAGCCCAGAAGAGGGGCCTGCTGGGAGAAGGGTGGTGTCAGGCTGGGGGAATGGGTTCCTCCCTGGGGGACCTCAGCTCTCCTTTCCTTTTGTCTAAGGAAGGCTCTGGCTGGGTGACAAAAGTAAAAGAGAGCTGCCCAGAACTCACCAAAACAGACATACTCAACTGAGACTGGAAAAACAAACAAACAAACAGACACAAATGAAAAGCCAGATTTTCCATCCAATATTAATACCCACTTAAACCTGTGCACTCGCAAGCATGTACATATTCACACACAGCCATCCCACGTCCATTCCAGGTACTTTCTTGTTTGTCTTAACCCAAATGAAAAGGACCTGGTACCTTCTGCTGCACATGGTAGGCACGCTCTAAATGAGTGTGGAGTTGGTTGGATTTGGAATGTGAGGTGCATTTTGTTCAGGCAGTTGGCTAGTGTTGGCCACATTCTGAGCTTCACTGAAGATGCAGAGCCCTTTCGACATGGTGCAGGTTGGTTTGCCCTGGATAGGCACCATGCTTGATTGGAAGTGAATGTTAGGAGTTGGCATTCTGGAGGGATAAGCAGCAGCCTTCTAAAAGTAATAGCTTCCACAGAGTTTCTTATTACATCCAAACAAATTGTGTTCTGATGGACCACATGCCCAGGTGGACGTGTGTGGTTGGAAAGGGGAAAGGGGAACAGCTGCAACCCAATGTCACCTTAGTTAATAGAAGTACTGTCTGGGAATTTGCTGAATGGTGTTCACTCAGCAGCAGGTTCCAGCCCTAGATGTTAGGAGTGCAAAAAGGTCAACTGTTTCACTCTGCTGAGCAGGGAGGAGAGGGATGGAGACTGGGCTCTGTGGTCCCTTCTACCTGACCTGAAGTCACCGAAAAATGAAATGTTGTGAGAACACAGGGAGCCCTTAGGGACCTTGTGGGTAAGGTAAGAGAACATAGATTTGTCAGAAGCCTTTGCCTGCTGTGCCATGTTAATCTTTGTGCAAAAACTATTCCAATTCATCTCAAAGTACAAGAGACTCCAGGAACATCAAGGTCCATTTTAGTGACAGGCACTGAAATTTCTTTTCATTGCTCCATAATCTGACCACCCAAAGCATCTGTAATGTGAAAACTCCCATGTCACTCATCACTTTTCTCATTCTGAGGTCTTTTGACTTCTGCTTATGAGAAACTAAATGATGCTATATTTCATCTGTTTAGGGGAAAACAAAAAGAGGTTATTTGCATATGGTTGTCACCTTGGGTTTAACTGTGTAACAAGACATCACTGCTGTTCTCAAGGCACTGCCCTGCTGTGGACATTTTTCTTGTTCAGCACTGGGCCTGGTCTTCTAAGGACCAGGGAATCATTGGACAACAAGATAGATAATTCTAGAATGAAGGCCACTCTTTCAGGAAGATCTGGTCTCTTGCTAACCATCTTATTTTGAGCCTTGCTATTGCTGCTTTTTAAATTTGATGTTTTTTTGTTGTTGGTGGTGGTTGTTTTGCAGTTTTGGGGCCTCATGCATGTTAGGCAAGGGCTCTACCACTGAGCTAAACTCCAGTGGGCTGCTGTTGTTTTGACAGTCTGTCTTCTTAATGGTTTATCTTGCCTTTGGCTTTTCCATTAGCTATTTTGCATATGGGAGGTGCCACATCTGTTGTTGGCCTTTTACTGTTGTATTATTCTTTTAATTATTAATTATCTGAGAAATTTCTCCCTCTCTCCCTCTCTCCTCTCTTTCTCTGTCTGTCTGTCTGTCTGTCTGTCTGTCTGTCTGTCTCTCTCTCTCTCTCTCTGTGTCTCCCTCTCTTTTCCCCCTAAGAATGGTTCTCCTGTTTTCAGGGACTGTTTGGCCAAACATGTGAGTGGATATATAAACAGATGAAATAGCCATTTAGTCTCTTTATGGCATTAGTTTCATTTCACCAAGTGAAGACCACTGATGGGTGGACCTGGAGTGTGCTAATCCTGATCATTTAACCTCCAGCACTCACCTATTGATTCCTACTCACTCCTTCCACCCTGCTGTGACTCTGTCCAGTGAGTCCTGTGGGTGGGGGCATGGGCATGGGTATGTGCACTTTTAGGGATTTAGTCCTGATTTCAAATAAATTACATGTAAGATTCCATTGCCAGTCCTCCTGCCCAAAAGTGTGCACAGACTATCATCATGGTCTGTGGATATTCTTCTTTAACTTATCATTGATGCTTTCACTAGGTAAACTCTGACCAAGCTAACAATGCTAGTCAAGGGAGCGGCTGGAGTTGTTTCCAGAAGCATAGCCACTGGGATTGTAGAGACACTTGGGCACTTGTGGCATGACCAGACCTAGTGGTAGTGCAATAGCTATGTGTCATTTTTATCTTTGGCAAAGGAATATTAGAGAGAGAGAGAGAGAGAGAGAGAGAGAGAGAGAGAGAGAGAGAGAATTGTATCTGCATGTTGATCCTGTGATGGTAAGTGGGATGCTATTTCTCTGTACTACTGTTTCAGCTTTATCTGGGGAAGCTGAAATTCTCCTGCAAGTACAATCAACCCTTGATGGCCTAGGAATTGAGTATCCTGGTGTAGCTCACCCATATTTTCTTCCTATATCTTTTGGCTGATTCTGCTGCACCTTACCATCACAGGCAGATGGGAAAAGGGGACAGGTGGATTCTAATGCCATGTCTTCTTGTACCTTATTTCCAAGTTTGGTAGTAGAGGAGGTTCAATTATCTATTCAAGAATGGGCTACACCTAAAAACTATTAATTACAATAACCATGCCCCAGAACTGAACTGATCAAATTCTGCCCACTCCTAGAAGGTTGACCAATGGCAGAACCTCTTTCATAATCTTTGTAAATGCAGTGGCACATAAAAAAAACTCTAATATTCCACAAAATATCTAGACGCTTGAATAAGAAATACAGAGCCACCCTTCATTGCTTAAGCCATATTATAGCTCCATGTACTGTAAGTCAGGGATGTACTGTGATACTCTAAGACCACTAATCTCAGTGGAATTTCAGGACATAGCATCAGTTGGTAAATTATACTAGACCTCCTTAGATTGAAGTCCAAATAAAAATCTACACTTTTGGATCAAAGGCCACATATGTGTGATCATCATCAATAAATTTTCATGATGTGTCTATGAACCATTCTTGTCATCTTCATAATATGGTATATAACTTCATGACATCATATCTCTAGATACAATCTAAAAGAACAAGAGGGGTATAGCCCAGAGTCACCACTAACTATCTGCCTCAGCAGGAACCAGTTGTGTAACAACGATCTTGTAAATTAGGAGATATAGAAAATGTACTTGAAAAGTCAATTCTCAAGTGCCAAGCCACTGTAAGTCGTTGCTATTATTAAAGTCCAAGAATGAACAGCATTGAAGAAATAATGATTTTAATATATTTGGGGATCTACCCCTTAAAATTTCAGTTAATTTCCTCGTGACTAAGTCATGGAAAAGAAGAAAACTAATGATACAAAATCAGAATAAATAAAAATCTAAGACTGGATCCACATCTTTGGCCAATTAATGTAACCACCTCATACCTCAGTTTCTCTGTACTTAAAGTGAAGATAATAGTAAATATTATTGTGTACAAAGTATTCAGTAGAAAATAAAATGAAACCACTATTGTCATTAACAGCAGCCTAGGCTGACTAGCTGATTCACACTTTGGTGTTGCATTTGAATGTAGTCAATACTTACCAAAAAGTAATTATTACATATCAAGTAAGTAGTAAAATAGGCCGGGAGAAATATGGGATTAGTGCATATTTCCAGACCCTCCCTCCTCCTCCAGAGTGTAAGTCCACAAATAGTGCACCCCAAATGAAGAATCAGTGTTTCATCTCAGAACAAATGGCATGGCTACCATTATAGAATCCCGAGACACTGTGAAGTCATTGCACTACCAGTAGGTTACTATTCTTTTTAAGTTACTGCTTTTAAATCCTAAGATATGTCCCCAGGTTTATACAGTCATTCTATTTCCCTGAAAGTTGCTAGAAGTAGATTAAGGATCTGTTGGTGGTCATTTGCTGTCCCTGTTGACTCTGCAGTGTTTGCTTTCAGTACCTTAGACAGCTATCTGGTAGCTTCCTGGCAGGCATGGAGCAGCCCCTTCTCTCCCCCTGCAGTCAGTCAGCTTGCCGACGCCCTGGACAGTATCCCTTCCTTTTTCACTGCCGCCAAAGTAAACATTTTGGGAATGGGATCACTGATGTCACTAAGAAAGCAGTATTACAGGGATAGCAATGTTAACTGTCTGCCTGTGGTAGTAGGAAGCTTGTGCCAGGCTGCATGAATAGAAATTAACATTAAATTCCTGTCAGACAAGGACTATGTAGATTTTTGTTTAAGTAGACTACAGCTTATGAAAAAATACTCCATGCAGTGGCATATAGATACATACATAGAGAAAAAATATAACTGTGATCTTTTTGTCTTATACCATTACTGGAAACACCCAAACATGAACTGGAGTCCCTGCCGAACAAAACCATTGTCAAATCTTCAACATATAACCTCCAAACCTAGGTGCCAAGTGACCTGCAGCAGTTGTTTACACACCTGAGAACATATTCTGGAAGCTGTAATCTTGGGCCTGGATGAACAAGAGACGTCATGACCAACCCAGCTGGTGGAGGACAAGCACAAAATTCAATACCAACCTGTAGTTAGGATCCCAAAGAGATGCTGACATTTCTGGCCAAAAAAGAACAACAAGAAGAAAAAGAACAATGACAAATCAAATATGAATCTGATTGGAACAGCCAACATTGAGCTTACCAGAGGAAGAACAGGGAATAAACAACATTCTCTAGGTGTCGGTTTTTGAATCCCAACAAGAACTGATCCACCTTCATCAGATAAGTTTAGTAATGGTGCAACAATGTGATTGATTTTGGTCCCAAACTCTCCATTCTGCACTGGCCACAAGAGAACAATAAACGAGAATGACAGGATGTTCATGGAGGAAGCATTTTCATGGCAAACTGAGAAACTGAAGTGTTTATGTTCCAAATCAGACGAGCTTCAATATGAATTTGCATCTTGCCTCTGTACTGCTTGCTATTTTTTAATGATAGGAGAAAGCATAACAGTTTTATTTTAAATATGAAATATATTGCTATATTATAAAATATATTGTAACTTTCAATTAATATTTTGTATCAAATTAGTCTTTTGCAGGTCCAGTGTCAGCCTGCTCTCCCAACAACTGTTTCTGAGTACACATCACTTTTAGAGATGCCCTGACATCCAGGCCAAAGGTTGTGGCCCCATAGTCTGCAGAACCCCCAAGACCAGAAGATTAATGACAAAAGAGCACTATTATAAGCTTAGAAGAACAATTCTGCTCTAAATTCTATCAAGCCATTTCAGGAGCGATTTTAAAAGCCATCACTCCTTTAGTAGCTGTGCATAGACAATTTAATAAAAGTGCAGACTCTTTCTGTATAGATGCAAAGGCCCCACTCCATAAATCATACATCTCAAATTCAGCCAACCAGTTTTCCTTTGGCAATGTCAAAGTTGGGTATAAGGAAGAGTCTTGTTTACTTTGACTCAAAATACTCAAACTTCTAAGCATTATGTGGTTTCTTGAGTAAATCCAGGATTGGAGTTCCATCTAGGCAGCGCCCAGTGAGGGCCAAATGGGCAGGTGTGCTTTTTTGAGTTGGCAATCCCCTGGAGGGAACAAAGTTTCCACATGTTTATCACCAATGTGCAGTCAGCTCCTAAGGGAATGATGGTAGGAGGAAGCAAGACATACACAGCCAGATCCAGCAAACAGCCGGGCTCCCTCTTTGGTTAGTTCACTCTAGCTGGGAGGAACTAGTTTCAATTGTGATGTTTTCCTTTATGACAAAATTTAGCAAATCATAAAATCCGTTCTCTTCCTTCTTTACACAGCTTAGTTGTTGTTGTTAGGTGCCGTCGAGTCGGTATCCGACTCATAGCGACCCTCATAGGGTTTTCAATGGCTGACTGTTTCGGGATTGCCTTGGGAGTGGATTGCCAGGCCCTTCTCCCATTTTTGCGGTGCTGGGAATTGAACTCAGGACCTCAGAGACCGCAGCGCAGTGCTCTACCACTGAGCTAAATCCCAGCCCTCTTTATACAGCAGCTGAGACAAAAATGTAGAATTTCTCAGTTCCCTCCTTGGAATGACCAAGATCCTATTTCTGATAAAAATGGATGTGTTAGGTTATAGAACAAAAGTTTCCTGGAATCGGAGCCCTCCTCCTGGTGAGGACCTTCACTTGCTATCATCACTTTGGTATAATATTGTAGAGGTGCAAATCAAGGCAGATTTAACAGAGACTAGGGTGTTTCTTCCCTTCACAAACTGAAAAGTCACATGGATATATACAGAGTGCAAAACAACAGGGTTTCTCCTGGGATAAAAAGGCTAGAATCCTCTTAAATTTCAATGTATTCAAGCTTCACTGTAGATAGGGCTTGGGCCTCTGTGGCATTAGTTATAAATTTTTGGAAAGAAAAATATATAAATGATCAGTTTCAATCTGCTTGGGTAGCTGAGTCCTAAATCATACAAAAACTGTATTTGAATGGAGCAAAACTCTCTTGGGGCTGGGGTTTAGTTCAGTTAGTAGAGTGCTGCTCTGCACTCACTGAGGCCCTGGGTTTGATCCCCAACACCACAAAAATGGGAGAAGAATGTGGCAATCTATGCCTGAAGCAATCATAAAACAATCAACAATCAGCCATCAAAAATCTTTTGAACAACAGAGAAGCACTGACATAGGGCTGGGCATGGCACCGTGTCAGGGAGTGTTTTGTTCTGTTGTACATAGGGTGTCTATGAGTCATATTTGACTTGATGGCACCCAACAACGGCAACAACAAACTCAGCATCTGTATTATCTTCAGTTATATGCTACGCTAACCTCCATTAAAGCCATCACAACTCCAGGGCACCGTTTTTAGCAAGTTACTCACTGAGTAATGGAAATTAGCTAATTCTTAATTTTATAATCAACTGATGAAATGTATTGGTAGTAATTGATCTGTTTCTTAATACTTTTCTGCTACTAAACAGAACTCTCTCTTTTGGCTTTTCCTTTTAGCATTTCTCAGACTGAGATGTTTACATTTATGTTGTTGCTGTCAGTGCTTCTCTGTTATTCATAGGGTTTTCAATGGCAGATTGTTTCAGGAGTCGGTTGCAAGGTCCTTCTCCCTAGCCTGCAGCACGTGGTATTTCCAGGTGGTCTGCTATCCAGGGACTAACCAGTTTGGCCTTGCTTAGCTTCCAAGATCAGGCAGGATTGGAAGCTAGGGTGCTATAGCTACAGACTTACATTTATAGAGAACAAACAGATTCAGATCTTTTTTCATCAAAGTTGTTATTCATCTCGAATAAAGGAAACATAGATTGTAGATTTGGGGAAAGCAGGCTCCTGGACAATAATTCAAGTATGTGGCTATCTTCTAACCCTTGCTACTTCAGGTGCAGTCCACAGACCAGCAGCATTAGTATCACCTGTAAACTTGTTAGAGGTGCAGAATCTCAGGCCCCACACTGAACCTACTTAATTAGAATTGGCATTTTTAACAAGATCCCCAGGTGACCTGTATGCACAGTCAATACTGAGAAGTCGTGGCCTCACCACACCACAGTAATGACCAATAACTGGAGAAGAAACCATTTCTGCCTTGAGCCTCATTTGCCAAATTATTTGATGACCTAATGGTCATGTACAATCATAAAGATAAAGATGAATGCATCTTAAAATTCCATTTGAGGTCATATAGCTTGGATGGTGTACATGAAACACTAAAGCTAATAAGAGGCAGTCTTTTCCTAGTCTAATTTAAAAAGCACTCAATTCATAGCCCTGAGGCACCTCAAAACCCTTTTTTAGGTTTTTCATTTTAGCCTGTGCTAGCAGGGCCATCAGAATGTGAGGTGGAGCCTCAGGGCAGATCCCCTGGAACAGAAGGCTCCACGGGTCTTTGCTCAGCACAATGCAGTTCTGATCCCTGTCTTCCTTCTAGGAGAAACTAAGCATCTGTTGAGTGAGAAACTAGCAAGAAAAATTAGTTCCACCATCCAGAAGCATTCCTGATCTTTTTCTAAGCCAACTCTCTTACTCATCACACCAACTAAGGTAGGCAAGGAAAGATATGAGCTCTGATTCTGGCACCATAAATTGATATGTACCCAGAAACAGTTATGTTCTAATTAATGGCTTTAACCTGTTCATTGTAAAAAGTGCCTTGGACTTCAATCTAAAGAGGTCAGTATAAATTTGTATGTGTGTGTGATGTGTATGTAGGCAAATATTTACATATTTATACATACATAGGTACACACACGTATACCTGCACATTCATATATAATATATACATATATATATATATATATAAATGCTTCATAATATATCATATTGCTATTCACAGCTCCATTTCTTTTCTGGTCCTATGTTTATTTGTTTAGTGAGATCTTTACATAGAAAGATTCTATTCCAGACATTGATGTATTTTTTTTGTTTGTTTTTTACTTTTTATTAAAAAGGTAAAGGATATTAAAAAAACAAAAACAAAAACAAAAACAAAAAGCCAAGTGCCTGAAGGTTTTGAGTGGAGTTGTGGTAAACTTTCTCAGGTCACCAAAGAAGAAACTAAGTTTTTTTTTGGGAAATGGTTTTTCTGTGTCAGTGACTTTGTTTTCCCAGGGCCGAAGTGCATAAATAAGAATTGGTAAAGTGATTTTCTAGCTTTCATTAGAACCTATTTCTGTGGTTTCTATAGGGCAATAGCAAAAATTTTATTCAGCTGAGTGCCCAACTTCCTTCACACATCAGCATCAAAAGGGCCTGGTCTTCACATGCCCGGCATAGTTTTGTTGGTATTGTTATTGTGTCCTTTACTGAGAGGAGGCAAACTGTATTGCATAGGATGGGGTTAGGATCTGCTCCAAATGTGGCTTCCTTGCAGTAATTCCTACAGCAGGAAGAGTGGTGGGAAGTTACTTTCCCTGAACCAGGTGGGAACTTAGGTTTTGGAAGGTCAGAAAAGGGGCCCCAGTGAGCTCTCCAGAGCTCTGTGGTTCCCTGACTTTGGACAACAATGCAATCACCCACATGAATCAGCCTCTCACCACCTTAAGCAATAGGTCTCTTTCAGCGGTGTGGCAGCTTGTGACAGACCAACTCTCTCTAGTACCCAAAGCTCCACGGGGAGTTGCCAAGTTTCCATGGCTCTGCTCATAAGCTCAAGGATGCATTTAATACTTCTTGAAATGAATTAAATCTGTCTAATTCCCCGCACCTGTGGCAAGACCCCCACATCAGCCAGGACCAAGTCAGAGAGTAAAGGTCCTGTGCAGTCATAAGAATAAAGATGACCTCAAGTTTCATATATGACTGTATTTAGAGCATGTCAGCCAGAAGAGACCCTGTAACATGTCAGGGGGACCAGGAGAGTAAGTCTCCAGATATCTCCAGGCTCAATCCATTAATAGAATTGTGAGTAAGGAGGCCTGGCAGCCAGGGGATGGGAACTGAAGTTCTGAAAGTTGGTACCCCTAAGCCCTCACTTTTCTTACCGTGACTTTTTCTGAGCTCTAGATAAAACCTAGTAATATAATAATAACAATAACAACAACAACAACAACAATAATAACAATAATAATGTGATTTAGGTGCTTTCAGACTGAGTACCAAGTATTTGGGACTTTTTCTAGGTCAGTAGACCTAATTTTTTTCAAAAAGTATATCTAGCTGTATTTCTTTTCTTTTCTTTTCTTTTTTTTTTTTTTTTTTTGCGGTACTGGGGGTTGAACCCAGGGCCTTGCGCCTGCATGCTCTGCAAGTGCTGGACCACTGAGCTACGCCCCCAGCCCCCCTTTTTTTTTTACTTTTTGAGACAGGGTTTCGCTAAATTACGCAGACTGCATCTGGTCTCGAACTTGCGATTCTCCCGCCGCCGCCTCCCGAGCCACTAGGATTACAAGCGTGCGCCACCACGCCCGGCTTCTAGCTGTATTTCTACTGCTGTTCATTCCTGAAAGTTCTCTTCCAAAAATTGCTTATAAATGAATACATTTACCAACTCAGCAATTACTAAATAACAATAACTCATAAACAGCAACACCTCTCACCTGAGGACCTCAGAAGTCAATAAATTAGTCATCACCCAGTGAAAGGGATGACAAATATTCCAGTGGGAAAATTGGGCCACAGGAAATTAAACAGCAAATAACTCATCTAAGTTAGGAGTTAAGTTGAAAGGATAACTTCAGCACATTAGGGAGTGACTGGAAACTTAGAGGCTTGAATTCTACCATGGGCTTCCACAGGATGGGTAAGACCCAGGACTCTGTTCACTACATTTGTGCTGACCAGGCTAGGGCACTGGAATGTGAATGGTGGGCTGGCTTGTGGGTTTGAGAATCTGGGTGGGAGACTATATTTTCTTCTCTGTGCAAAGGATGGGAGCGTGACATTAAAGGGGTTCAGTCCAATTCCTTATCCACTCTCTCACACGGAAAATGAAAAGAATGGGCATTTACACATGTTATGGCATATGCTAATATGATATGATGGCATTAAATAAAAACAGAAACGAGCGAACAAAATGAACACCCAAAACCAGGATTGCAATCATCTGATTTCCTTTAATCTTATTTCCTTCCTTCCCAACATCGTTTTTGTTTTGTTTTGTTTTGTTTTGTTTGACAGGGTCTCCCTGTGAAGTTTAGGCTAACCTTAAACTCATGACCCTCCTGCCTCAGCCTCTCAGATGCTGGGATTACAGGCATGCCTCACCACGCTCATCATTGAAAACAAGAATTTTTAAAGGAGGAAATCTTAATGTAGAGAGAAAAAAACAAAACAAAACAAAAAACCCAGAACCTCATGGAAAAGATTGCTTTTTAAAGCAAGGCCAGGCCTGCCCTGGTGTTAGTGGCACTGTTGACTTAGGAGATTGTCCCTGCTAACGTGAAGACACATGAAAGGGTTTCATACCTAACCCAGTTTTAATAACCTAGAAAGAGAGAGCCTCATCCCTCAGGGGAAGAGCTGTCTGTCAGTGAGAATACCTAGCTGCACTGAGGTGTGATAAAGCAAGCCCACAGCTGTGTTCAAATACAGCACCCGGCAGTGAATCCATCTATCTGAGCAGAGGCTCAAGGGCTTTGCTTCAAAGCAAAATCACCTTGGAAGCTTTTGAAACCACCCAAGCTAGTTTCCTTAACTCCTGGAGACTCAGAGGAGAATCCAGGGTGGCACCTGGGCATTTCCCTGTAGCACTGGGGGTCATTCTAAGGGACAACTGGAGATGAGCACCATTCACCCAGAGCGTGCGACAGGGAAGCTACTGGTGCTCAGGCTGGCCAAGCCCTCCCTGAGATCTCTGCTGCCATTCCACACGCGCGCGCGCGCACACACACACACACACACACACACACACACACACACACACACACACTCAGTTGGCAAAAGGAGGGAAAGAGACGGGAATAGGAGGGGCAAGATTTTTGTAAAGATGTTGATGTTCTCACAGCTTGATTCCTTTTCATCTTGCCCTCCTTCCTTTCCTATCCTAGACCAATAAACCTGCACTAATTTGCATACAAGGACCATGTGCACAGGCAAACAATGCTGCTGGGTTATTATCCACGCAGTATTTATCTGTCTAGCTGCTACAGCCTTCTGCTTTCTCCCAGAACAGCGTGTCTGGGCATAATGTCTTTCTTTGGCCTTAGCTCTGGGAAAGGGAGGGCCACACAGACATTTTTCATTAAGCAAAAAAAGTTACAATTAAAAATAATACATTGCCCTTGCTAGCAGGTATGTTACTAAACCTAACAGAAAAAGAGTGTAACCTGTCGTTACATCCATTTTTCTTTTCATAGCTACATTCAAATCTTAAATAAAAATTTGTCTTCTATCTTCACGAAAATTTGCCCCATTATTACATTGTGCATAACTGTGAACGCTGGAAAACAGGCTATTTGAATGCAAAGATGGGCCCAATTCTTGGAAAGGAACGTTCAGCTACATTCAGAATTCAGAGGATGCTGGGTAAGAGCGCCCCCTGCAGACCACCATAAATAGATCAATCTGAGGGCGGAGGAGCAGCCTCAGGCATCTAGAAAAGGCTCGTTTGTATGTCTATCAAAAACCAGATGGTGCAAGAAGGTTGCTGTGCTGAAACACGGATGCAGGTGAGAAGGGCAGCCATACCTGTTACAGCCATTCATCTAGGTCATGTCCCTTGTTTTACACATAGGAAATCAAAGTCCAAAAGAAATTATTTGTCCAAAATCAAGTTGAGAATGTGGAGAATTAGAGGTAGAACCTTCCATGCCATGTTAAGAATGCCATTTTATTGCTGTTGTTGGTAGGTTGGTTCGGTTGTTTTGGTTTTTCGAGTCCGGGCCTCGTTATGTGGCCCAGGCTGAGCTCAAATTTGCCAGTCTCCTGCCTCAGCCTCCTACCTCAGTCTCCGGAGTGCTGGGATTACAGGCATGCACCACCATGTGCAGCTCTGAAAATGCCTTCTGGGCCAGTGTGGTGAACCCAGACCTACTCAGAGCCTCTCTATACTTTTCTTAGATTCATCCTCATTAGTAGTTGACTATTGATTTTGGAAAAGATGCCTCCCCCCCTTCCCAACACACAGGTTTTTGTGCATTTGCACACACACAGACAAACATTACCAGTCACTCACAGAAAACTTAAGATGTGTGTATTGTAACTGATTAAATTAATTCATCATGTATTTTATATTACATTGATCATTTTCAAATTTATCTGCCTTTAGTTTAAAGAGTTTAGAGCTAATACTTACAAAGTGACAAGAACCCCTACTGGCTAGGAAACATTAGATTATTAAAATGATGCAATTTTATATCCAGCATTACAGTAGATTATGCTAATGGTGGTAAAGGTTATTGATCTTCATTGTTGTCACCACTGCAAATAGTAGAGGAAGCTTAGCCAGAATTAATCTTGCAGCTTGAATTTGAAATTTATACTTTATTTTTTTCAGGGACAAGTTACACATAATGGCATCTTTTAAAATGCAATCCTGTCCCCTAGAAAACCAAAGGTGAAAAAAATACATGCAATATGTTATTGCTGCCTACAGGCAATTTCCTCTTTACTTAGGTAAAGCTACTTTCCAAATCTGTTCTGCCTTCTACTTTCAAACACTGGGGTATCACTTAAAAGCAGTCAAGTATTTCTCAAGCAAGAATACAGAGAGCAATGGGGCACCCACATCCCAGTCACTCATCAAGGGAAATGTCAGGTCTCTGGTAGGCGCTTGCAAGACATGATTCAAGTGCCCTTTCTGCCAACACTTGCCTCGCCTCCCACCTCTTGGAATGAGAAGGTAGACACATAGCTCAGCCTGAACTTCTGAATTTGGAGGTCCTAACAAATTTACAGTTAGGATTTCCTAGAGAATTTCTTTTTCTAAGAATAACCATGCAATGTTTACTTGACTCACAAATTTGGGAACATAGGGCCCCATTTGGTCTCAGTTCAAATAAGAAAATGCTTGCCACACATCAGCAGAGCATAGAAAAGAGAAACTGATGTTTGCTGTTCTCTCTTTGAGAATATACTATGAGAAAACCATGGAGGATATTTATTCATTATCTCCCCAGCATCCATTTCCAAATTCTCTGAATAAAATTGGTACACAGTTTTTTCTTTGGTGAATTCACAATTCCTTCCTCCCAACTGAGCATTGCTTCCAGACCCATGAGAGGCTTAACCTATCAGAGTACCTCATCGCCTCGCCAAAGGATGGGTGCAGGGCCCACATTAGGCGAACGGGAGCCATTACATCTCAGATAGAGGGCTATAGCTGGAGCTTCCAGGAAAGACCCTTTGACCCAGGAACGTATGATGTAAGAATGCGGTCAAGCACAACTGCTTTCATTTTGTTTCATGAGGGGAGATGGTGGTTGACAGAGGGCTACAACATGGAATATGAAGATGAAGCCAAGACCACCGATGGCTGAGGGCAAAAGAGAAAAGAAATGGGGACTTTGTGTGGCATAATTAGAAATGTATATTGAGTCTTTTTCCCTGGTTCTTAGAACAGAGTTCTCAAATCCCTGTACTTTCCTGATAGCAGCATCTTTTGTTCTTATATTTGGTCTTTGTCCCTGGTTCCTGATGCAGGGCTCCTAAATTCCTCACAATTTCCTGGGTGATAGGAATGTCTTTTGTGCCAATGAGGAGATTCTTGCTAGGCATCTGGAATCTGGATAACTTCAGGATGGACTCTGGTCACCAGAAAGACTAAGCCTGGATTAGTCTGAAATATTCAGCCCTACCTCACCCTTCAACCTCTGGGAAGAGGAGAGGGACTGGAGATTGAGTTAGTGACTGAGCATGAGTATGTGATAAACCCTCCAGACAAGCTCCTAAGAAATAGGGGTTCAGGGAGCTTCCTGGTTAGTGAACACATCTACTTGTTGGGAGGGTGGTGTACCTCAGCTTTATGGGGAAGAAACTCTTATTCTTGGAACACTTCAAGACCTCATTGTATGTACCTTTTCTCCTGGATGTCCATTTGTATCCTTTATAATATCCTTTATAATAAGCCAATAAACATAAGTAAGTCATTCTGAGTTTTGTGAGCCATTCTAAAATATTATCGAAAGCCAGGCATGTAGTTGCCTATGTGCAGGAGGCTGAAGCAGGAGGATCACTTGAGTTCAGGAATTCAAGACCAGACTGGGCACAACGGAGAGATTCCCATCTCAAAAATAAAGAATGAAAGTTGAGTGTGGTGGTGCATACCTGTAATCTCAGCACTGAGGAGGCTGAGGCAGAAGGATTAAGAATTCAAGGTCAACCTAGAGTTTATAGCAAAAAAATGGAGGAAGGAGGGGAGGAAGGGAGGGAGAAGCAAGGAAGGGAGGAAAGAAGCAGGGAAGGAAGGAAGGAAAGACAGAAAACTAAAAGAAGAAAGATAATTATTAGCCATGAGGAGGGAGTTGTGGGAACATCTGATTTGTAGCTGGCCAATCAGAAGAATGAGAGTCCTGGGACTCACGCATGGAATTTGAAGCTGAGATGTCTCATGGGACTGAGCCCTTAACCAATGGGGCCTGTATTAACTCTAGGCAGTTAGTGTCAGAATTAAGTTGTTGAACACCTAGTTGGTATCTGGAGAATCAAAGAATTGGTTGTTGGTATTGGAAAACACTCTACTTAGTAACATCCTTTGAGCCACTGAATCTTCTGTAGTAACTTTGCTTTATATTGAAGCCATTTGGAGATGAATTTTGTGTTTTGTCCAACATAAAGAACCAGGCCTCTGGCACATGTCTAATCTCCCAGAGGAGCAAATATATATGATATTTTAAAAACTTTAAAGATGAACATTAAATAGGATAACAAGCTGAGTGTGGTGGTACATGCCTTGTAATCCCAGCACTTGGGAAGCTGATGCAGGAAGATCATGAGTTCAAAGCCAACCCAGACTACATACTGACATCTGTCTCAAAAAACTAACTAACTAAATAAATAAATAAATAAGATAATAAGAAAATTGAAACTCCCAAAATTAACTCTAAAGTATACCTTGACCAATAGGCTGGAAGGGTTAACAGAGGGGAAAAAAAGACCCACAGAGTGAGATCCTGTTAAATGAACTAATTTATCTAAAAATAGGAAGGAAGAAAGGAAGAAAGAAAGAAAGAAAGAAAGAAAGAAAGAAAGAGAGTCTAAAGCAGGAAATGATCTGTCAGTCAAAAGGGGAGTGATGAATGGAGTAAAAGGGACCTTGTTGTTGTTGTTGTTAGGTGCCGTTGAGTCAGTATCCGACTCATAGCGACCCTCTGTACAACAGGGGAAACACTATTGTCAGTGCTTCTCTGCTGTTCATAGGGTTTTCAATGGCAGATTGATTTTTGGGAGGGGGTTGCCAGGTCCTTCTCCCAAGCCTACAGCTTCTGGTGTTCCCAGGAGGTCTCCCATCCAGGTACTAACCAGGCCCGACCCTGCTTAGC
>VMDO01016057.1:31495-49325 GCA_007922755.1 Pedetes capensis | reverse complement strand
TGCAGCTCCCCAGATGAAGTTAGGGGGAGCCTTCCCTCTGTGGGGGTCAACAGAGCTGGCTTTCCAAGGGAAGGGAGAGGCAGTCATTAGGGCCTTCTTGGAGCCAAGCTGGGAAAAAGCCTGGGTGGCTGTGGGCAAACAGTGTGTGGGGTGGGATTCTCTCACCCCCTTGCGACTTCTGCAGCCCTCAGGGTCCTAGCTTTTCTCTGTTTAGTCACAGCCGCAGCTTCTAGCAGAGGAATCCGAATTCTGGCAAGTGTTTATTTCTGTTTTCTCTTTCGCTTTCTTCTGTCCAGCGCCTGCATCCCCCCAGTCTAAACAAACCCACTCAGACGGAAACAATGGGGTCTCTTTGTTTGGGTGTTTGGAGGCCCAACGCGTCAAGCCGTATACATTTTCTGCTGTGGCCTGACTGGAAGGCGGCTGACCCGGGTGGGGAGCCCAGCGGCAGAGCCCGAGCCTGAGTGCTCCATTCCTGCGCTGGGTGTGCCAGGAAAGCCTGAGCCTCCCCAGGCCTCTTCGAGGTGTCCCGCCTGAGTGGCAAGAAAGCTGCCACCACCCAGTGGCTCCTGAGGTGGTGGTGGCTGGGGAGGGGCTTGCAACGGCGTTAGGCGCCCAAAATTCTGGGGCAGACACCTGCTACGTAAGAGTTCCTGCGAGGCTAGGTTTAAACCAGGCCTCCTGGACACTGCTGGCGGTAGCCGGAGATCGCCTGGGTCCTGGCCTCGAGGCCCTGGGCCTCTTCGAGGCCGCCTCTCTTGTTCTGGGCCTGCCCTGTGTGTTTAGGGGTAGGGGGTTCTCTAAAGCCCCTTTGGGGGCCTGGCCAAGTTTAGTTCTCTCCGCAGTCAGCCCGTGCCTGAGGTGACCGGGTTCCCAGGCGCGCCTCGCCTCTGCCTCGGCCACTTCCTTCTCTCGCCCGCAGGTTAATCATTAGATCCCAGCCTCACACTTCCAGCTGCCCCTTGCCGTTAAGAAAGGAAGAGAAGGCAAGGCCTATGCGGGGCCATTTTTGCAACTCGTCGCCACTCTCGCCCCGCGGAGCGCGGGGAGGACCCGGGACATGACCGAGGTGGCTCCGCGGTGCCTGCACAGCTCGCCGGGAGCAGAGAGGAACGAGGTGCGGGGCGGGGCAGGATGCTAGGGAGAGCCGGGCCGCGCGGGTACTCACAGTTGAAGTCGGGCATCTTGGGCAGGATCATGCCCGCGGTGGACGCGCGCAGCCACTGGTCCAGCTGGAAGGTGCCGGCGCCCAGCTTGATGGGGTCGGCCGGGTGCGCTGGGTGCGCGCCCTGCACCTGCGGGTACGAGTAGGAGAGCGCCGGATGCTGGCCGGCCAGCGCGGCCGCCGCCGCCGCCGCCGAGTAGCCGTAGACCGGGTGGCCGTAGAGCGCCGCCTGCGCCGGGAGGCCCGCGCCGCCCTGCGCGCCCCCCGGGTGCAGCCCCAGCGCCAGGCCCCCCGCAGCGGCGGCGGCTGCGGCGGCGGCAGCGGCGGCCGCGGCACCGGGGTGCGCGTGGTGCGAGGGAGCCCCGGGCCCACCCGCGCCGCCGCCACCGCCGCCGCCCGCACCCAGGAAGCCCGGTTTGGGCAGCAGCGCGCAGTGCGCGGCCAGCAGGCGCGGCGGCGACGGGCTCTCGGCGCGCAGGCGGTCGGCGGGGGCCCCAGGCGGCTCCGCGGACGCCGGGCTGCAGCCGCCGCTGGCCGCCCCGCTCGAGCCGCCGCCTGGGCCGGACGCCGAGGCCGCGAGCGAGGTGACCAGGGCCAGCGGCGCGGTCTGAGCGGACGCGGCTCGCGGGGGGTCCACCGCCAGCAGGGCGTCGATGCGGAAATTCTTGGACTTCTCCATCTGCTCGTCCGGGGCCGGCGGGCCGTGAGTGGCGCTCCGAGTCCGCGCGTGGCCGCCCAAGCCCTGGCCTCGGGCTGCGCGGTGATCACTCTCCAGGCGTCAGATCGCTGCCGGAAACTCAGCCTAGGGCGACCATGGCCCGGCGCCTCCCGTGCGGGCCCAGCCGGGGCCGCGCGCCCACGCGCTGCCGCGAATCCCCACGCGATGGCCGGCCCGCGTTCGGCCCGGGGCGCCCAGTGCTCCGCGCTCCAGCGCTCGGGCCTCGGCGTGCGGCTGCCGGCGCGGTGTGGGGACCCGCGCCCCTCCGCACACTTGAAGCTCAGCGCGGTCTGGGATTGGCGCGCTCCGCGGGGGCCCGGGGAGGGGCCTTGGCCCGGCGATTGGCCGAGGGGCGCACCTGTCACCGTCGGGCCGCCCGCCGCCCCGCCCCTGCGCCGCCTGGTCCTAAGCAGCCCCGGTGCCCAGCGGCTCCTGGGGCTGGGAGACCCGCGGAGGCTCCACCTGGGGTCCTGCCAGCCCTCGCACTGGTGCAGAGAGGGGAGGCGCGCGCTGGCACTCCCCGCCCCCTGTGAGTACCCGATGGCCACCAGATCTCCGCTCCCCAGACCCCTAGCCCTGCTCTGGCCCCACGTTTTCCAAAGCCAGAGGGTCGCGCGTCTTCCGGCGCCCCTTCGCAGGCCCTTAAGTTTGTCCACTTCTGCCTTGGGAATCCGGGTGGTTCTGCGCCCCTGGGTGCCCAGGCTGCGCCCAGATCCGGGCACACAGAAAGCCATTCAGTTCTCCAGCAGTCCCCGTTCCTGTGTCTTGGGGCGCAGCGGGCATGGTTTGCGCCTCTGTCACCACGGTCTGCAGGGCAAACCCTCGTGTCAGCCCTGAGACGTCCCTTCCTTCCAGGCATGGGGGGTGGGTGTGAACATGTGAGTGTGAACCTGAATTTGGCTTCCACAGCCCTTGCTGGGAGCCCAGCCGAGGTCGAGGCGGAGGGAGCTGAGTCTACACGCCTTCGGCCTGTGGGTCCACATAGGCCGCCCACGTGCGCCTGAGCTGGACCTCGGTGCTCAGACAGGCCTGCCCGTCTCAGCCCCGGAAAGCCTCCCGGACAGGGGGAGGGAGTGCAGGCTCTCTCCTCCCGCCCGTAGCCCCCGTGGAAAATCAGGAGGAAAGGGCTTCCCAAGTGAGAATCCAGACTTCACCCCCCGCCACGCACACACATCAAATATTTACAGTAGGAGCTCTTCCAAGAGCTCTTTCGGAGCTGAAAGAATCAACAGGCAGGTTGGGGATCAAGGGGCCAACCTGCAGGAGGCTTGGTCAATAGCTCCATTAAACTCGGTTATCTGCCTCAAGCAGGCGTGGGAAAGAGGGAGGGAGTTTCAGGTTTGTGAAGCCAGGCGTCCTATGCAGGTGAAAGGTGACTAAAGGGCAGAAAGGGGGCCTGGGCCCGGCAGAGGAGCCAAGAAAAATGGGTGCCAGGTAAGCTTTAAAAGTCGCAGGCCAGGTTGCTGCAAGAGAGCTTTTTAAAAGGTAAATGTAAGGACCTTGCCATTTCTCTCTCAAATGCTTTTTGCCTCCGTGAGACCTGGCACAGTGACTGGGCTCGGATGACGGGTGTTTCTTGCTCATTATGACAGGGGGCAGTTCTGAGAGACGGAGGACTCTTGGAAAATCAGGGGACAGCTACTTAGAATAAATGTTTCATAGATCTGCAAAAGCTGCTCGCCAGTAGCCAGAAATGTCAACAGCGACATAGCCATAGCGTTTATCTTCAGACAGTCTCTCTTGGGGGCGATAAAAATGCAGTCTTGCCTCTAAATGAGAGTGAATGGAAGGAGCACTTCCATTTCTTGAACTCCTACTATGTGCCACATGCTTTCTGTAACTATTTTCCCTCCTCTTCACTATGGTGCTAGAAAGAGGCATTTTATCATCTGTTTTCTAGAGAACAGGTTCCAAGAGGCTGAAGTTTGTCCTGAGCAGACAGTGATGCCTCAGAGGTGGGGCTGGAAACAGGCCTGGCTGCAGGGGCCACACAGGTCTCACTAGCTGCCCCCCAAGCTCTGGATATCTGCCCTGTTTCCCATCCCATCTGTTCACAGGAGGGAAGGAAGGGTTATAAATCAGAACCAAAATTAGCCACCTGCTCTGAGCAAGAAGCCCTGTGTAGGAGCAAAGGATGCTGGGCTGAACCCCTGACCCCACCCAGGTGGGATGGCTCCTTTCCCACCTCTCTTGGCCACATGTGCTGGTGGCACATCAGTTGGTCCCAAGGGGTGAGAGACAGGGAGTGGAGGCAAGTGAGATTTCCCAGGTGGATTTTTGTGTGTGTGGCACTTAGGAGTTGGACCGAGGGCCCCCCACATACTTTCCAAGTTCTCAAGCACTGGGCTGCACCCCCAGTCCATTATGTATTTTTTTTTAATCTTAAAACAAGGTCTAAGTTACTCAGGCTGCCTCTGGCCTCAAACCGGTGACCCTCCTGCATCTCCCTCCCAGGTCCCTGGAATGACAAAGCATAGCCCTGTGCCCAGCCTCCAGGATACGTCTGAAGAACCACTGTCGTCTCAGACCTGAAACACGCACTGCCGGGGTTGTTTTCGCTGGTCTTGAAGCGTGTGGTCTAGCCTTGGCAAAGTCCCCCATTTCCTCAGCAAAACCATCCCGGGTTTTCATAACTTACGGAGGAATCCACTGCACCTCATCTTGTTCTTCAGTAACCAAGATCTGAGCCCCTCCAACCCCTGCCCTTTCTCCTCCGCCTGGGCCAGCTGAAAACTCCCCCTGCAAAACACGCCAAGGGAGCGAGTGTGAGAATCTGTAGGCCATGTGTGGGATTAGGTTCAACCCCACCCAGCCCGCAGCACCTGGGCTGATGGAGGCCATCCAGGAGCCCCTGCCTGCCCTGCAGTTCGCAGGTGGAAGATGCTGGGCTTGATGGATTCGTTTCTTTGTCTGGAAGAGTGGGGGTTGGGCCAAACAGAGTCTATGCAGCCAGAGGGCTTGACGGTGATCATATATTCAGTTTCTATTTGAGAAGAAGTTAACACACAGTGGAGGTGCCCCATCCACTGTGTGGACCGAGGCAGGTGTGGAGAGGCGGGGGAGCGATCTGGAGGCTCGGACCTTTGTGTGGTTTACAATGTGTGAAGTGAGCATGCTGGGTCTCTTCCTGTTCCTGGGGTCTGTATTGACCCAGCCCAGCTGGCTGTGCTGCAGACTGGAGCTGAGCCCGGGGCTCGGAAGGACTGCTATGAGAGATCAAAGGTCTGGTGTGAACAAGCAGCATTCCCACCCGGTGGCTGTCTAGGTAGCGCCTCACTCCAGCAGCCCCAGGGGTAAAATTCAGCCTGGGACGTGGAGGGAGAAAGAAATCCCTGTTTCCCAGGGGAGGCTGGGAAGGCCTGTGCACCTCTAAGCCGCTTTCCATTGCAGCTCCCACCAAGCGCAGCCTGGGTCTCTTTTTTAGGTGAGTTAAGTTACTGAATGTTGCCTGCAGTTATGATTCCTTGATTCCTCCTACGATGTAGAAAGGAGATTGTTGATTCTTGCAAACTGCAAAAGCATAAGCCATTGTAATCTGCCCATTTCCATGTGGAATTACCCCGGTGAGGATTTGGAGCGAAGCCTCTACGGTCACCTGTTCACGGGTGGAAGGTGGGCACCGTCCCTTTACTGACACACACGGCTTCCCTCGTGTGGAACGTGGCAGGTACGGGGGCATTACCATGAAGCTGAGCCTGCAGGTGCACCATGGGGCTGGAGGACAGGGTAGGAGACGGCTTCCCCGGCACATCCCTCTGTACACCTGCCACAGCCCCCTCAGCTGAGGTTCCCAGACCTGGAACCTGGGCCCCCACCTCGAGAAAGGCCGGAGCAGATTGCTCAGCCTGTGCCGTTGAAGCCCCATGGAGAGTGACGCGGTTCAGCCTCAGTTTCACCTTTTTTTTTTTTTACTGGAAATTTTTAATGTACACCTTAATGTGATTCATTCTGACATGCTTTTCATTGTGGCATTTCCATATATGCATTTTGATGTACATTATTCATATAGGTTCCCCCTTACCCTCTTGTATGCTTCCCCCCATCCCACCCTCCCCATCTAAGTCTTCTCTATCATTTTCAGTTTCACCTTTTGAGGTGTCCTTTGGGGAAAATGAGGCTGGGAGATGCTGCGGGACCAGCCTGAAGCCAGGACAAAAGCCCGTGGTGGTGTCAGCATGTGCCCCAGGCTCTATCCTGGACCCAGTGGGAGATGCGCCCACCTCCTTCAGGCTTGGTCTGCCTGACATGGTGCCCTGGGCTACTCTGGGGACCTGTGGCCCAGCCTGGGACACACAGACCTGAGGGGAAGGTCTGGGGTCATCAGAAGGTGAGCTCAGGGGAGGGCTGACCTGTTCGCCCACCCTCCTTCCACCTGCTGACCTCCTCTCTGACCCCTGGGAGCTCAGCCCTTAGAAGGGTCTGGAAAGGGGTCAGGAGGAGCAACCTGAAGGCCCCCTGCTCATGCCTGAGGTAGTCACATCTGCTCTGTCCTTTTTCTCTGCTGGCCCCTCCTCCTCCTCCTCCTCCTCCTCCTCCTCCTCCTCCTCCTCCTCCTCGCCTCTCCCCGAACACCTGCATTTCCTGTTGGCCTTTTAGAGGGCACCCTCACCCCTGACCTGCCCACGTGGCCTCCACTGCCTGGGTTGACCTGGACCTTGGGCCCACCTGCAGGCTGCCCAGGGTCACTGGCTGTCCTTCTCTACTGGACCCAGTCCTCGCTGCAAACAATTAGCCCAAGGCAGGGCCTGGCAAGGGGAGGGAAGGAGGGACCCCGGTACTTAGATCCAGCAGCCCCAGGGCCTTCTATTTTTGGACATTCCCCCCCATACCAAGATCTCTGGTTCATGCCCAGAGAATGGGCAGCTTCCCTGGACACGAAGGGTTAGGGTCACCCCCAAAGCCCAACTCAGCCCTGCTCTGGGGGTTCCCTCTGGCCCGGGGAACCCAAGCATTCCTAGCTGCTCGCGTTGCGAGACCTGGAAGCTCTGAGTCACGAAGACAAATGAGGAGTGGGCATTGCCTGAGCCCCTTCAACCCGGGAGGAGGACGCAGCGGAAACGAAAGGCTTCTCTGGAAACAGATATTTTTGTTGTAGGATTTCGGTTCTTTTTACTGCAGATTCCCCGGGGCTCTTGGTTTTGTGCTTCGTCAGAAACCAGGCACTGGAGAACGCCACACCCCCAGCTGCTCTTCCACGTCACCAGGAGGGTCTGACCTGAGGGCCCGGGCCCGGGTCCCCACCCTCCCATGACTGTGTCCAGTGATTGAAGACTCACTCTGTGAAGCTCCACGCATTGCCCAAGGCCACCAGCACACGGTGCTAACCCTCCTGTCCCCTCACCCACCCTGGCGGGGGAGGTTACATCACCTGACCCCAACAACGCTTCGACCAGGTGGGGGGCAGAAAATGCAACCCAATGTGTGTGTCTGCGTGGCTTGGACCGCGACCACTGATCTGCAGGCTGCTGGCGTGGGACGAGGCGCTCAGGGAAGAAGCCCAAATACACAAGAGCAGATGTTGCCCGGGAACGTTTTAATGCTTCGGTGAGTGAATTTTTTAGTGCATTCTGACTAGAAATTATGGTGGATTGCAGCGCGCTAATGTCCAGATCCACGTCAGATAATGGCAGGAAGTCCTGGCTAATTGGTCTATTCCGTACTTGCTGAGCCGGCAGAAGCAGGGGCTGCTGGGGAGGGGGGGGGGAGGATGCTGAGCCTCCGACACCACATCCCAGGGCTGGGGCGGCGGTCCCTGGATGGTCCAGTTCCCCTCTTCAACCCTGCCCTCCTCTTCCCACAGGTGCCCACATTTGAGGCCCAGAGAAGAGCCCTGCCGGAGTCCAGAGGGGCCTCCCCAGGAGGGGCCTCCTTGGTGGCAGAACCTAGCCAGGCTGCCTCAGCGTCCCCGTTTCCCAGGATGGCTTCTCTTCCCTCCCCTCCGTGCCTCCCACGGGTTCTTTTTCTTGTTGTATCTTGGTTTGGGTTCTTTGAATTAGGGTCTTGCTGTGTAGCCCAGGCTGTCTGTACAGCAGCAGTCCTCCTGCCTCAGCCTCCTGGGTGCTGGGATTATAGAGAAGCGCCTCCACACCCAGCCTCTACCACCAGGGATTCCTAACTGGGCTAGGGGGCTGTGCTCCACAGGCGGAGGGAAAGCTGTCTCAGGAGCCCACGGCAGGCCCCAGGGATTCGCCTGGGAAGAGGCGTGTGAGGCCCTCACAGACCCAGTTACACACATGGGGAGGGCGGGAGGGAGGGAAGAAGCCAGGTTTAAAATGGCCTATGACCTGCTCCCTGCCCCTGGCATCCAATCCATCTGATCCCTCAGAAGCTAAGCAGGGTCAGCCTGGTGAGTCCTTGGATGGGAGACCATCTGGGAATACCGGGTGCTTCGGCTACGGAGACAGACCTGACAATCTACTCCTGAGACAATCGGCCATTGAAAACCCTGTGAATAGCAAAGAAGCACTGACAATAGTGCCAGGCATAGCACCGTGTTGGGGAATGTTTTGTTTTGTTGTACATAGGGTCGTTATGAGTCAGACTCGAGGGCACCTAACAACATGACCTGCTACTGCCCCTCTAGGGCCCCCACACCTGCCAGGGAGCCCCACATGCTCACCTCTTTCAATGTACTTTCTGCTACAGTCTCATCCATTATGCAAACTAAGCTCCAAGGACCCAAGCCACATTGCTCAAGAACCCCCCAAGGGGCTCTGGCTTGCAGTCTTGAGGGCCAGGCTTTGTGGGTCAACCGGGTCAATTGCATTAGTTATTATACTATAATCTCCTGGTTGCTTGGTTCTAATAATTTCCCCACGTGGCCTTTGATGGCCTTGGCTCATACGGGGAGCCTAACCGTGGCAGGGGCGTGTCTCCCTCTTCTGGGATGGGGCTGTCTTTTCTCTCCAAGCACGGGCTGCTCTCAACTGCTTCTGGACACACGAGAGGGAGGGAGGACCCGCCTGCCCTTCCCCCGCCCTCCCCTCGGTCTCTTGGGCCCTGTGCTTCGGGCAAGATAATTTGGCTAATGAACTCGTTAAAGGCCCCCTGGTGCCCCGCCCTGGCCTCCCCTCGGCCCATCTGGGAAATTCCACTGAAAGGCTGCTGGCGTCTGTTGCGGCAGGAGGCGCTAACCTGGTGACTCCGGGGGCCCCTACATTAAAATAATTACCCAGTGGAACAGGTGGCCCGCTCGGGCGCCCCAGCGCCTCTGGGCCTCGGACCTGCCGCCGCCCAGGGGAGGGAAGGTCAGGCCCGCGGGTGGGAGCCACGGAGGACGGACAGGGGCCTTCCCGAGAGAGCGGAAGGTGCCCAGCTGGCCAAGTCCTGATGGCGGACCCTGACGCACACCCCAGGCTCAGAAATGCGCAGCCCGCACGCTTCTGGGGCCACGCCTGGCAACCTGTGACACCGCCAAGGACAGGCGATGGGGGCGCCCTAGCAGAACCTCGCGCTCGCACCTGGCTCCAAGGACGGAGCCCATCCTTCTGCTGGGCTTGGGGGCAGAGGCTCGCGGGAGTGGGCTCCTCCTCCGCGACCTCTGGGCCCTGAGACACTGGGTGGAAGGCGGTGGACAGGCGCGTGCGACCGCGTGTGTGCGCACGGGAGTGCAGGGTGGCGCAGAACGGAGGAGGCCCCGGCTACGAGGCTGAAAAGAGCCCCACGGCCCAGGCGCAGGGCCAAGCCTATTGCCAAAAACACATATTACACCGCGACATTCTGTAAATGAGATAATGATCCATAAACCGGGTGACAGATGTGACGCGCCGCGATGTCTTCTCTAAATTAGCTGCCCACATCGACTGCTAATAATGGTGAGTTTATGAAAGCAATTTCGGCGCAAACTTCCACAGGGTCTTCTCACTCTAATCAGGCTGCCTCGGCTAATGGACGAGGGGGTCAGGCTCAGAGTTATCGACACGCCCGTGCCCTTAACCTGTTTCCCAATAAAGCTGATTAGTTTTTGTCAATTCATCAGCTGGCCGCTCTCGCTGGAACTGCATCAAAGCCTTATTTGCTCAAGGGAAATCAACAAGTCACAGATCAGCTCCATTAAGGGGCCCGGCTGGTCAGGACCGCCCGGCAGACCTCAGGCCTCCCCAGAGCCAGGGCCCCTAAACCCGGAGCCCCGAGCTCGGCAAAGGCCAGGTTGCTGCGTCTGGAGAACGGTCCCTGCTCTGACCCGGAGGAGCGGGCTCTGCGCCCCGCGGGCTCTCGCTGGGGTGCCCGTGCCCTGCGGTGGGGTTGGGCCGGGTCTATTTCCAGCCAGGGTGGTGGCGGAGCCTCACGGGACCTGGCTGGGCTGTGGGAACGGGAGGGACGGGGCTATGGGTCTTCGGGGTGGTCCTGGGACCACGCACGGTCCCGTTCCGTCCCTAGGAGGCGTCAGAAGGCCTGGGACAAGTTGAGGACAGGCGGCCATCAGGGCACTGGCGACTGGGCAGCAAGATGTTGAGGGGGGAACAGGCGCGACGCTTACTTCGCTTCCGGACACCGCAAGTGGGCGGCGCGAGGGTGCGCGGGGTCTGGGGTTGAGTGGCCACCTTCGCCCGCGCTCCACGCGAGCCGGCGGCGGGAAGGGACCGGCGCGTGGGCCTTGCTCCGGTCCCGCAGGCGGGACTGCCGCAGGTGGAGGTGACCCCGGCACCCCGGCCCTTTGGCTGGGGAGGAAAATGTGCGCTGTCCCTTTAAGCCCCCAGCCGCCGCCGCCTCCCGGCCCCATCCCCCTTCAATTTAATTTCATTAAAACAGAGCATGAATATTTCTATTAAACCTAAAATGAAATATGAAGCCATTTAGACTCTGCCTGCACCAATCACCCAGATTTATGACTTTTATTCATCACATCAAGAGCTTGGAAAAATGAATTTTCTTCACCCAGGAAGGAAATAAAACCCCAGGCTTGGTCATTTCCAGAAAGCTGTTAATTTGACCATGTGGTAATTACTTTCACAATTAACTAAAATACAAATCAACTTGACAAATCGGGCTAGTTTATATATTAATTAGCCCACTTAAATTTATTCATTATGAAAAGACGATTTAAGGGGACCCGCAGTGTCTGTTTTATTGCAGTAAATTATTGTTAGGAAATGGGTCTAATAAAATACTTTAATATTTAAGGATATTGTATACGCGGGGGGGGGGCGGCGCTTTATTGACAATTTCATTTTCCAATTAGTGATTTGGTTGTAATATATCTGCGAAGCGCGGACTCGCGGTTCAGGAGACGGGATTCTCCGTGAGGGTCAGCAGAGAATCTGTGGTCAGGGGCGGCCAGGCAGCGGGGCCTGAGCGGCCGGCAGGGCAGGGCTGGTCCTGCGGGTCGGGCCGCTGTCCGGGCAGACGCAGCCCCTCAGTTTGTGGCAGCGGCGAACCCTCGCGCTCACCAAACCGAGGTGAGGACGTGGCCCCGCCGGGGTCCTCCGCCCCGCGCAGGCCGCGGGGCTGATTTAATAGAATGTCGATAGAATCATTCGATGCCTTTTAGCTTGTGATCTTTATAAATGTCCCTCTATTAAATTAGAAAATGATTCTCTCCTCGTTTAATTGTATTCTTTCGTTTCTTATTTCCAATTAATTAGTCCTATCGACGTTGCAATATTTTAAGCGACTCGAGTCCGTTTCCAGTTAGAATATATGGGTCAGCGCGCTCAGTTTTATACCCGACAGAGCTATATAATGTGGGTTTTAACTACTCGTCCTCATCTGTCTTAAACATCTGGCTGGGATGCGCCCACCTGGTCGCCTCGAGCCTCCTCCCTGAGCCCGGTGACCTCGCGCAGGTCCCTCCCGGGGCTCCCGGGGCTGAGGGCCAGCAGCCAAGAGCGACCTTTGCTAGGGATTCTCCCACTTTTAACCCTGGTCCCAGCCAAGGTCTCCGGGCTGCGTGAACCCGCAGAGGCCCGCGGTGCCTCCCGCTGAACCTCGCGCCATGCGGTGCGCACTGCAGTGAGGAAGGGCGCGGCCCCTCCAGGGTCCCCTGGCCTCAAGCAGTCGCGGGGCGTGGCTGTCCTTCCACTCGTGGCCGGGGCCGGCTGTGGGGCGCAGACCTGAAGACCCGTGGCCCCCTGAGTCCCCCCGCCTGCCTGGAGGCCTTAGGAGACTCCAGTGTCACCTCTGAACAGAGGCCTGGGACCCTTCTTCTCTCCCCTGTCCCCTCGACCTTTTTTGGCTCCTTGCCGAGGACAGCGCCCAGAGGTCACCTGGGCCGCGCTCTCGGCCACAGCCGCCCGCAAACGCGAGGGAGCCCTCGTCCATCAGTTAGTTGACCAGGCACGCACCCCGTCCCCTCCAGCCTTGGTCTGAGACAGGCCAGCCAGACGGTGACCTGCCAGATCTGAGCAAAAGGTCCTGGGGCTCCCTCCTGAGCCCCGCTTCCTGCCACGGGCCTTTGGTGCAGAGCATCTCACTGGCCCCCCACCCCTGCCCTGGGTGGCACTCAAAATATGTTCTCTGCCCTCCTCGTACCAGCTAGGCCATTTCCCATGATCCAAGGTAGCAAGTACTAACCAAGCCACTTGGTGAGACCAGTTTGGCACCAAAGAACAAAGCAGTGGCGGACAGTACCCTGTCTGTGCCCCAGGAACCTAATGCCTGGAGGGAGGAGGAAAGGGCGTGTGGAGAGCGAGCAGAAAGCAGCAGCGGGTTGCACAACTCCCGCACGCTGCGAGGCCCCGCGGCTCCGCTCCGTGCAGGGTCGGCTGAGCCACGGTCCCCGCCCCAGGCTGGCTCTGCTCCCCGCCGCGGTGCGGGGCGCAGGGGTCTGGGCCGCATCCCCAGGCCCGAAGTCCGTGGCCTCGCGGCGATTCCCCGATGGCGTTGTCTTCAGCCCAGGGCGTCTTGAGCCCCCTCCCCCTCCCTCGAAGGGAAGCGAAGTCAGGCCCAGGCCGGCTGTGCGGGTTGCTGACTTGTCTGCGCCCCTTGACACGGGGAGACGTCGCGGTGGCAGCTGCCCTGTGACCCCGGGCTGCTTCTGCACAGCGGAGGCCTGCTCCCCACGAAGGCCCGGTCCCACGGAGGCCTGCGTCCTCAGAACCTTGCTGTGTGAGCTCAGAGGGCAGCGGCCTGCCAAGGCGCAGCGGGGCTGACGGGGGTACCACGCAAGTCTGCACCCCAGGTCTCCTAGGAACCAGATCACGCAGCGAGGCCCCGCGGCGGGACCAGGGCCTCTTCCCTGCGGCCCCGGTCAGCGCTCCTTCCAGAAATCTTCAGCTCTGCGGAAAACACCCGCCTGGTACACCGCCTGGTACACCTGCTCTCAAGGGGACGGTAGCTGGGAAAGGCGGGCGTGGGCCTTCACTTCGATTACTTTTTTTTTTTTTAAGAAAGGAGGCCTTTAGGGCCTTTCGGGGGGGCTGGCAGCCCATTCCTTCAGCGCTCCTGGGTTCCCTGCAGGTGTTCAGCCGGCAATCCCAAAGGACACCACGGGCAACTTCTAGGAAATCCCCAGCGTTGAGCTGCCACTTCAACGTCTTCCCCGTGGCAGGGGGCGCAGACAAGTCAGCAACCCCGCAGCAGACTGGCTTTTCCCAGTGGTGGATAAGGGGAGACCACATCCTGACCTACTGAGTCCATCTGCCGGGAAAATTCAAACTTTGCTCACCTGCCCTTCCTAGTTATTAGCTATGATTGTCTATGGGGAGGTTAAGGGGAACACGATCCTTGGCAATCAGCTCCCGCTGGCCAGAATTTGTAGAAATCTGCCCATCCTCCCCCCAGCAGCCTCTGGCCCACCCTGGGAGCAGAGCCCGGTGGGGTAACCGTCCACCTTCTTCTCACCTCACCGCTCAGTCCCAGCCTCATGATAGCAACTGGTCTGAGACAGGCCAGCCAGGTGGTGACCTGCCAGAGTTGAGCAAAAAGTCCTGGGGCTCCCTCCTGAGTCCCGCTTCCTGCCACGGCCCTTTGGTGCAGAGCACCTCACTGGTCCCCCACCCATGCTCTGGTGGCACTGAAAATATATTCTCTGCCCTCCTGGTGCCAGCTAAGCCATTTTCCATGATCCAAGTTTGTTGTTGTTAGGTGCTGTCAAGTCGTGTCCAACTCATAGCTGTCCAACTCATAGCGACCCTCATAGGGTTTTCAGTGGCTGATTGTTTCGGGATTGCCTTGGGAGTGGATTGCCAAGCCCTTCTCCCACTTTTGCGGTGCTGGGAATTGAACTCAGGGCCTCAGAGACTGCAGAGGGGCGCTCTACCAACTGAGCTAAATCCCAGCCTATTATCCAAGGTAGCAAGTACTTATTAAGCCACTTGGTGAGACCAGTTTAGCACCAAAGAACAAAGCAGTGGCTGACAGTGCCCTCTCTGTGCTCCAGGAGCCTAATGCCTTGCTGGAGGAGAAAAGGGCGTGTGGGGAGCGAGCAGAGAGCAGCAGCAGGTTGCACAAAGGACAGGAACGGGGAGCAAGCGGCCCTTCAGGAAGAGCCAAGCCTACCCGCTCCCTGGTTGTCTGGTGCAACTGGGCAAGTCTCAGAGCTGCTTCCCAGGACCTGCCGGAAGGAAAAGAACCCAGGCTGCGTAGGAAACAGTGCCTGGAGCTCCTTCTCCTCTGTCCTATACCACAGCTTCGGGTAGCCCTGGTTCTATCCCCAATTTGTCATCTTATTAACAATCACCTTGACAATGTGCTTATTTTCTTTGGGTCTCTACTCCAGCATCTGTGGAAAATTCACCTTGCCACCCCCCACAGAATCATTCTGAGGATGATAAAATAATCAAACATAAGGGAACTGATTTTATCTGTGTTTATTTTTAAATATGGCAGAAGCTCAGCAGAGGCGATTTAAGTTGGTTGAGGACCTAATACAGTTCAGCTGTCATTTATGATGTCATCCCTATTTTACAGGGGAGGAGACAGAGAATTTGGTTGAATTGCCCCCAAACTGCACATCTAGCAAGCAACAAAAACGGAATTTGAACCCAATATTGTGACTGTTGTTGTCGTTAGGTGCTGTCGAGTCAGTATCCGATTCATAGCAACCCTCACAAGGTTTTCAGTGGCTGACTGTTTCGGGATTGCCTTGGGAGTGGATTTCCATGTCCTTCTCCCATTTTTGCAGTGCTGGGAATTGAACTCAGAACCTCAGCACAGTGCTCTACCAACTGAGCTAAATCCCAGCCATTTTGTGACTGTAGGGGCTGGGATTTAGTGCAGTTGGTAGAGCACCACTCTGTATTCTCTGAGGTCCTGAGTTCAACTCCCAGCACTGCAAAAAAACGGGAGAAGGTTGTGGCAATCCATGCCTCCCCCCAGGCATTCCCCAAACAATCAGCGATTGAAAACCCTATGAGGGTTGCTATGAGTTGGACCAGCCTGAGGGCACCAACAACAACGACAACATTGTGACCCCAGGCCCATGTTCTTGGTCACTGTGACTCCTGCAACAGCTGGTGGCTCCTGGCAGGTGTCTTTGTGCCGAGGAGGAGCTTGGATCAGCAGGGTGGAGTCGGCACTTGTGAGTGAGAAGCCAGATTATCTAAGAGCTCAGGCCCCACCAAGGGGACACTGAGGAGAAAGACAGCTACTCACTATGCAAACCAGTGACAACTTGTGGGGGACAGCTGAGTGCAGGGCCAGGTGAGGCAAATAAGGAATGATAGATAAAGTAGCAGGACTGGGAGGGGGGTGATGGAGAAGGAGGAGGGAAGAGATGGGAAAACGCCAGGCAGTTCTGCTTCATTCATATTGAGGCAGCAAAATTAAATAAGGAAATGGTTCCAACTACTGGTAGGCAAATATTAAACATAAATACAAATAGAGATAAAAGCTTAAAAGCCAAAATGCAAACTATAGATATATAACCAAAAAAGAAAATTACAATCAATGGGAAAAGAGAGGGTTTTAAAAGGTATAATTGACAAATAAAGTTATACATATTTAAAAGGAACAACATAAAATTTGATGTGCGTATACATTGTGAAATGATTAACACAATCAGGTTAATTAACGCATACATCACCTCACATAGTTTTATGTTTGTGGTGAGAATATTTAAGATCTACTCTCTCGGTAAATTTCCAAATGATACGTGCACAATCCTTTACTGTCCTGTAGTCTATACATGGTTAATTGTTGTCCCCAGCCTGTACCTCCGATCCCCAAATTTACTCATTCTGCATAACTGACACTTTGTGCCCTTTGATCAACATCTCCATTTCCCCCAGCCCTGATAACCACCCTTCTATGTGTTTGATTGGGCTGGGATTTAGCTCAGTTGGTAGAGCACTGTGCTGCAGTCTCTGAGGTTCCGAGTTCAATTCCCAGCACCACAAAAATGGGAGAAGGACCTGGCAATCCACTCCCAAGGCAATCCCGAAACAGTCAGACATTAAAAACTCTATGAGGATCTCTATGAGTCGGATACCAACTCCACGGCACCTAACAACAATGTGTTTGATTCATTCAGATTCCCCATGTGAGATTATACCACATATGTCTTTCCCTGCCCGGCTTATCTCACTTACCATAATGTCTCATGCATGCAAGGCAAGTACTTGACCACCAAGCCTCGCCCACTGCTCCTTTTTAATTTTGTATTTTCACACAGGGTCTCATTAAGTTACACAGGCTGCCTCCTGCCTCCACCCTCCTGCCTCAGCCTCCCAAATCTCTGGGATTGCAGATGTGTGCCACTGTGCTAGTTACGCTTTCCTTCCTTTTATGGCTGAAAAATATTCCACTGTATGCATACACATTTTCTTTCCATTCGTCCATTGATGGACACTGAGATTTTTCCCAGGTGGTGACCACTATGAATACTGTCACAATGAACACAAGAGTCCAACACTTGTCTTTCTTTTTTTTCTTTTTTTTTTTTTTGACAAGGTCTTACTATGCAGCCCAATCTGGCCTCAAATCCATGATCCTCCTGCCTCAGTCTCCCCAGTGCTGGGATTACAAGTGTGTACCGCCACATCTGGCTCTCCTGTCTTTTTGATAACAGCCATTTTGGCAGGTGTGAGGTGATTAATTCCTTGTGCTTTGGATTTGCATTGCCCTGATAAGTGATACTGCACACCCTATTGTGTACCTGGGGTCCATTTGTATGTCTTCTAGGAGAAAACGTTCAGGTTCTTCCTCTACTCTTTTAAAAATGTGTGTGTGTGTTTGCGGCAGAGATGTGTGAACCCCTAGTATGTTTTGTCAGAACTATGGTTTGCAAGTGTCGTCTCTCATTCCATAGGTTTCCCTTGCATTTTGTTCTTCCCTTTGCCTGCAGAATCTTTTTGTTGTTGTTGTTAGGTGCCATCGAGTCGCGTCCGACTCATAGCGACCCTCATAGGGTTTTCAATGGCTGTTTCGGGATTGCATTGGGAGTGGATTGCCAGGTCCTTCTCCCATTTTTGTGGTGCTGGGAATTGAACTCAGGACCTCAGAGACTGCAGAGCAGCGCTCTACCCACTGAGCTAAATCCCAGCCCCAGAATCTTTTTAGCTAGATGTAATCCCACTTCTTATTTTTGCTTTTCTTGCCTGTGCTTTTGGAGTCATATCCAAAAAGACCATTGCCAGGACCAGTGTTTTCCTTTAGGAATGTTACTATTTCATGTCTTACCTTTTAAACTATTTGGAGTTCCTTTTTTTGGGTGGTATCACATAAGAGTCTAATTTCATTCTTTTGCTTATGGATGTCCAGTTTCCCCCACGCCATTTGCTTAAGAGACTATTCTTTCCCCATTTTGTACTGATGGCATCCTTGTTGAATATTAGCTACATATGTGTGGGCCTGCAGCTGTAGCCCTGTGGCATCCGATCCCATCAGATCTCGGAAGCTAAGCAGGGTCGGGCCTGGTTAGTACCTGGATGGGAGACCACCTGGGAACACCAGAAGCTGTAGGCTTGGGAGAAGGACCTGGCAACCCCCTCCCCAAAATCAATCTGCCATTGAAAACCCTATGAACAGCAGAGAAGCACTGACAATAGTGTTTCCCCTGTTGTACAGAG
>VMDO01016057.1:0-31395 GCA_007922755.1 Pedetes capensis | reverse complement strand
AGGACTAGATGGCACCTAACAACAACAACAACAACATATGTGTGGGTTTATTTCTGGGCCTTTGGTTCTGTTCCATTGGCCTATGTGCCTGCTTTTATGCCAATACCATTTTATTTTGATTACTATAATTTTCTAATTATGTTTGAAATCAGGAAATGTGATGCCTCCAGCTTTGCTCTTTCTCAAATATTTTTTTGGCTATTTGGGGTCTGCTGTAGTTCCATATGAGTTTTAAGACTGTTTCTCTATGTTTGTGAAATGTGCCATTGGAATTTTCATAGAGATTGCATTGACTCTACAGATCTCTTTAGATAGTAAGGACATTCTAACAAAATTCTATGAACTTGGACTATCTTTCCATTTATTCATAGCCTTCTTCAATTCCCTTCATCTATATTTTATACCTTTTAATACATATATCTTTTACCTCCTTGGTTAAATTTATATACGAATATTTTATTCTTTTTGATGATAGTGTAAGTGGGATTGTTTTGTTAATTTCTTTTCCAGATAAACTATCATTGGTATATAGAAATGCTGTTGATTTTGGCCAGGTGTAGTAGCTCATGCTTGTAATCCCAGCAACTCCGGAGGCAGAGTCAGGAGGTTCCAGGTCAGAGGCAGCCTGCATCAATTATATTTAAGCAATTAATTATAATTAAGCAAGACCTTGTCTTCAGGTGAATAGTGAAAAACAGGGTGAGAGTGCAACTCAGTGGTATAGCGCTTGCAAAGCCTGTGAGAGGCCGAGTTCAACCCCCAAAAGCTGCAAAAAAGAAAAAAAAAAGTACTGATTTTTATGTTGATTTTGAGCCTGCTGACATTGTTTGATGGAGTCTTTAGTTTCTTTATGTGAGATCATGTCACTTGCAAAACAGAAACAATTTTACTTCTTCCTTTGCAATTTGGAAGCCTTTTATTTCCTTCTCTTGCCAAATTGCTCTGGCTGGGACTCCCAGTGCAGAGGTGGCGAGCATGGCCCCTCATCCTGTTCCTGAAAGCTTTCAACCCCTTGCTGTTGAGCTGACAGGGGCTGTGTCGAGTATGTTCCTGGTAAGTCTGGTTTGTTGAGGGTTCTGATCAGGAGAACAAGTGAAATGTTGTTGAATGCTCTCTCCGCATCTGATGATCACATGGTTTGTCTTTCATTCCCCTAAAGATGTGTAGCTCATTTATTGATTTGTGGTGTTGAAAAATCCTTACATCCCAGAGATTATCCCATTGAATCATGGTGCGTGATCCTTCCAATGTGCTTTTTTCACCCCTGGACTTATGGGTTGAACCCAGGGCCTGGGGTATACTTGCAAGTGTTCTATCACTGAGCTGCACCCCCTGCCCTTTTTTTTTTTTTTTAATCTTGAAACAGGATCTTGATAAGTTACCCAGGCTTCCTCTGGTCTCAAAGTTGAAATCCTCCTGCCTCAGCCTCCTGAGCCGCTAAGATGACGGGCCTGCGCTGTTGCACCCAGTGTTACCGTGTTCTTGAGTTCGGTTTGCTGGGATTTTGCTGAGCGTTTTCATGTCTGTGTCGGGTTTGTTGGCCTAGGCTTTCCTCGCAGTGTTATCATCTGGCCTGGGTATCAGTGTGATCCTGGACTCCCAAAAGGAGCTGGGAAGTCTTTCCTAAAGGAGAAAGATGTTTAGGACCTTTGCGCTCACCTTACCAGGAGCTTTCTCGTGATGGACCCCAGTCAGGGGCAGTGGCTCTGGACCCCGCCCCTCTGTCTCCACTCAGAGTGGAGTGCACTGAGTGTGTGCACAGCTCAGGGGCCCTGGCGAGCTGCACGAGGGCTGACCCCGGGAGCTGGCTTAGTCGAGAGCTGGCGAAATCTGCAAGGTAGGAGGATCGGGATCCAGCAGTCGGGGAAGGAGCAGGGGGTGAAATGGAGGGCAAGGTGATTGTGGAAGGCTGCCAAATGCACAACAAGGAGCTTCTGTGTTTGCCCGGTGGGCATTAAAATACCATGAATCATTGACAAGAAACCAAACAGTGCTGGATCTATATCACAACGTGAACTCGTATTGCTCCAAGTAAAATCAAATTAGAAGCCGTTCCCCAATTAGATTATGCACACGCTGATACAGGCCGGGGCAGTGTTTGCTGTTTGTGCGCCGCAGCCCCACCTTACACCTTGCACCTTGGGGATACTCTGAAGCTCACCCATCCCAACACCCGCTTGTGTCAACATCCTACCTCCAGGCAATAAATAGGAGGCACAGAGCACACTGCTTTTAATTGCATCGATAAACTGGGATTAACCCCCAAGTCAGGCTTCACTATTGCAATTAAATGTCCTCAAATAAATGGTTTCCTCAATAAACAAATGGAGGGGCTGTGTTTGCCCTGAGTAATAGCAGGTGTAATATTTTACTGGCTAAAGCTAAGTATTAAGTGGAATCACTTGCTAGCCCTGATTTATTCCCTGAGATCGGAAAGTCATTTTTCATATGTCACGTGCTGCGTCGGTACTGTATAAACAGCTAATAATGCACTAAATCAGCCCACCACGACCTTGCCTTTCACCAAAAGCCACTGAGCCTCAAAAACCAAGAGTTGGGGGTTTTCTGGGGAGCCAAAGAAGAGAGCAATCCTGAACCGACAGCTGGCTGGCTGTTCTTTGGTTTTGGTCTTTAGCTTCTTGTTAGGTGCCCCCAAGTTGCTTCTGACTCATAGTGACCCTACATACAACAGACAAAACACCATTGTCAGTGCTTCTCTGAGATTCATAGGGTTTTCAATGGTGGATTGATTTTTGGGAGTGGGTTACCGGGTCCTTCTCCCAAGCCTACAGCACCTGGTGTTCCCAGGTGTTCTCCCATCCAAGGACTAACCAGGCCTGACCCTGCTTAGCTTCCAAGATCTGATGGGATCGGCCGCCATAGTGCTATGGTCTCAGGCCTTTAGCTTCTAGGAGAAAATATTTAAGAATTACAGGAAATCCTGTGGAGCCTCGCACCTCTTCATGGACACACTTACTTGTTGGCTTTTCCTATTGTCATAGAACAATCTAGATCTTATCATGAGGGGAGGCAGCAATAGAGCTGGGTTGTTCTGTGTAGCTTCCAAGCGGCTGCCTTCCACGGCTTTTGCACCCTCATGGGAACACCCTTGGACTTCAGAGGCTTCCAATCCTCCATCAGCAAGGGGCTTCGCGCTTCCCAGGGCAGGTCAGGGAGGAGACCGGGCAGTCCTAGCAGTTTGAGGTAAGGATCATAGTTGCTCTGAAATAAACAGGACTAGAACAGAATAAGACTCCTTCTTCTATACAGTCCACAGCATGTGGGCCAGGATTTTCTCTCCTTCTTCCTTCCTTTTCTTCTTTCTTTCTTCCTTTCCTTCTTGTAGTTAGGGGTGAACTTGGGGTCTCACACATGCTAGGCAAGTGCTCTGCCACGGACCTGCACCCAAGCTCCTTTTTTATTTTTATTTTGAGACAAGGTCTTGCTAAATTGCCTAGGCTGAGGCCTCTGGCCTCAATCCCCCTGCCTCAGCCTCCGGAGTCACTAGGATTACAGAGTGGGCTACCACGCCTGGCTTGGGCCAGCATTTTCTAAATGGTGAGTGGTGAACTAAAGTGAACTAATTATTGGTTGTCCGTTTATTTTATTTTATTTTTTGTAGTATGGGAGACTGAACTCAGGGCTTCGCACGTGCTAGGCAAGTGCTCTGACACCAAGCCATACCCCTAGAGCTCTTTTATTACCTTTTGAGACATGGTCCTGCTAAATTGTGCAGGCTGCCTCTGGTCTCAACCCTGTGATCCCCCTGCCTCAGATACAGGAGCAGCTGGGATTACAGGTGTGTGGCATGGTGCCCGACTTTTACTTGGTCTTTTTGAATTTGTATATTGTTTTCTTCTGGATTCTTAGTGAAGTACCTTGCAATGAGAATTTGAGATCTAGGTACTTTGTTGCTCATTACATATCTATTTTAATAGATTTGCCTGTATATAATCTTTCCATAATTTATTTAGTTGATTGTCTTTAACTTTGCACCAGGAAAGACTTCTCTTATTTTGCC
Source organism: Pedetes capensis (assembly GCA_007922755.1). NCBI lineage: Eukaryota > Metazoa > Chordata > Mammalia > Rodentia > Pedetidae > Pedetes > Pedetes capensis. Next base: position 27,374 of record VMDO01016057.1, on the reverse strand, counting down.
CTATAAACGTTATACTTGCATGCCAAACTGTTTTTAAACTAATGCATTGCTTTAAAAAAAAAAAAAAAAAAAACTTATAAAGCCGTGTGCAGTGTGGCTCACACCTGTAATCCAAGCGGCTCGGGAGGTGGAGGCAGGAGGATCGCAAGTTCGAGACCAGCGGCAATCTACGTAATTTAGTGAGAGCTTGTCTCAAAAAGTAAAAAAATGGGCTGGGGGTGCAGCTCAGTGGTCCAGCACTTGCAAGGCATGCAAGCACGAGGCCCTGGGTTCAACTCCCAGTACCAGCAAAAAAACAAAACAAACAAACAAAAAATAATATATCAAACACATATTGAGCTTCCTTCTAGTCTGCAGAAGAGAGGGACTCTCCGAGGTGAGCTGAGATAATCCAGGTTCTAACCCAAGAGTCTGAGGACCTCAGTTAGGGCCACCTCCAGGAGACAAGACACAGGGCTCGGTTAAGCTTCTACTGTGTTTAAATAGCCTACAGGACTCAGCTGTTTTCTCCCTGTAGCTGCCCTCCGGGTGTCAGAGAGCTGAGCCCCTGTGTGGGGCTATTGATTTAGTTAAAGAGCGATTTAGGACACATTTTATTAATATCCTCACCATTGGCGTCACTGTCACCTTTTCATCATCCTAAATGATAGCCCCGTTACCCTTATTTTTAGTTAGTGAATCTTTCCTGTGGATAGTGCCACAGGGGAAATGCCTGCTTGGCTCCTATGTGGACAAAAAATATGCATAGGAATTATTGCACGACTTAAATATATCAGAATTACCTTCCTTTTAACTGATGGCCTGTAACTTAAGAGATAAAGTTTGTCTTTCCCAAACTATTATAAAACATTTTTAGATGATAAAGGGTATCAGAGGAAGAAGATGAAATATTTAATGTGTAGGACCTCACTTGGAGCGTGAATATATCTACAGATAATTGTAAGCTCCTAAGAATATCTGATGGGAAATATATTGATAATGCAATTTTTCTTTTGAAAAGGATTATAATGATTGCAAATTTAGTTTAATAATTAAATTAATACAGACTATTTGATTCAAGCATGGGCCTCTTAATGATATGCAGAGTAATAATATCTGTCTTGCCAGCTAAAGAGGTTTTAAAAGACTGGATCAGGCGATCCACAATTGAGTACCGTCTGCCCTTTATGAGTGCAACATTAACCTCTATATTAAAATATATTCAAGTGTCATCTGAAAATATTAATGAAAAAATAAATATAACAAGAATTCACGACAATATCCTTATTTTGCTGTTGTATATAAAACACAGTTTTCTACTAAACATGGCTTTGTAAATTTTAGGAATCTGAGCCAGGTATGGTGGCACATGCCTATAGTCCCAGCTACTTAGGAGGCTGAGGCAGGAGAATCTCTTGATCCCAGGTGTTTGAGGCCAGCCTGGGCAACACAACAAGACCTGGTCTCAAAAAATAATAGTAATGCTGGGCGTGGTGGCGCACGCCTGTAAGCCCAGCAGCTGGGGAGTTGGAGGCAGGAGGATTGCAAGTTCGAAACCAGGGGCAGTCTGCATAACTTAGTGAGACCCTGTCTCAAAAACTGAAAAAAATGGGCTGGGGGTGCAGCTCAGTGGTCCAGCACTTGCAGAGCATGCAAGTGCCAGGCCCTGGGTTCAACACCCAGTACCACAAATAATAATAATAATAATAATAATAATAATAATAATATAACAATAACGACAACAACAACAATAATAATACAATTAAATAAAAATTTTAATATTCCATTGCAAAATAGAAGTACAAGTTCCTGAGTCTGGGTGAGAGCTTTGCAGGCCGATGATTTGTCGGCAGCTCAGGAAATGCTCAGCTGGGTTGTACAGGTACCATATGCACTGAGCAATTGCTGTGCAGTGCAGCTCGGTCCATAGAAGCCTGGCTTCTATTCTTCTTCCTATTCTTCTATTCTTCTTTCATAGAGCCAGGTGGGCCCAGCCTCTCTCACTGCAGGTTGTCATTGGACATTGGCATGTCGCATAATCCTTCACAGCTTCAGTTTCCTCCTCTCACCTGTAAATCCGTCACCCCCTGCGAGGAGGTGGGGAACACTGAGATGCCTGTGGGGAACGCTGGGTGCGGGGCAAGGACTTCATACTGCTGGCTCTCCTCACGGGATGCCGTCTGCTTTATGATAATTTATAACTCATGGTGGGCTGGGATTTTTAGCTCAGTTGGTAGAGCACCGCTCTGCAGTCTCTGAGGTCCCAAGTTTGATTCCCAGCACCACAAAAATGGGAGAAGGACTTGGCAACCCACTCCCAAGGCAATCCCGAAAACAATCTACCACTGAAAACCCTACAAGGGTCGCTATGAGTCGGACATGACTCGACGGCACCTAACAACAACAACAACAATAACTCACGGTGGGGTGTGGGAATTTGTATGGATGTGTGTGCTTCAAACCGACACTGAAAACTAGAGGCTAAACTTGCTGCTCTTCACCGTGTGCCAGACTGTGGTCAGAGCTCCTCAGTGTATTTCCTTGTGTTTCTAGGAGATTCTACGGCTGCCCGTTTCACAGATCCAGAGACTGAGGCTCAGAGAGCTCCTCAGCCTGTCTGAAATCACTCCCAGAGTTGGTCTGTGCTTGTTTTGCTGCTCGAGGGGGAGTGGATGGACATTGGCTGCACTTCGGAGGCACAGATGCCCTGGACAGACAGCCCTGGGTCTGCAGGGTTCTGTGCACGTTCCTTGGGTGCTGGTGACAGAGACCAGCCCCTCTGGCTATGATTGGGAGAGAATCCTGCCAGAGCCTCCAGATGGCCCCTTCCGGTCTTCCAGAGTGAGCGAGTGGTGAGTAATGTAAGCCCCCCACCCTCTGGCCCCTGGAAGGGCTGGATCTTCCAGAGCTGTTCTGCTGGGCCGTGCCTTTCACCCTGCTCAAGCTCGGGCATGTTCTAGGCTCAGTAGCCACTGAAAAGGGTGTGTGGGCATGCCAGGGCCTCTGATTGGGGTGGCCGGAGAGGTGCTTTGTCCAGGAACCTAGAGCCCGTGTGCGACAGAGCTTTGCTAAGAGCCACGTGGGTTGGATTCCAAGGCTGGTGCCTACAGGTGTTGTGTGGGGCCCGCACGGGAGAAAGGAAAAGCCTACGGCGGCTTTGCCTTGCGGGGACAAACACAGCTCTTTATTTCTCTGCCCTTTATCAGGGCAGCAAGAGAACCCAAAGTGTACAGCTTAAAGTGCTAGCAGCTCTTATACTGCCTCAAGGGCAGATGCTTCCATGTTGGTGGTCTTGGCGGAGAGCGAATTCTTTAGTTCTTTCCTCACCGAAGGTCCGGGTGAGAGAGCGGGGAGAGCTGTTTCCTCATTGGTAGTCCAGGTGAGAACTTTCCTTGTTGGTGGAAGGTCCAGGACAAAAGGGATTGGAACTGCCACAGTGCAGCTCCTTATATAGCTCCCCCATGGAATGGCCTGAGCCAATCAGCTTTGAGTCCAATTGTCCAATCAGTTTCAGGGGATTTGTGAAGGGTTTTGTACAAACATCCAACCAAGTTACCTTAATTTTTCCTAGATTTAGCTGTTTTCCCAATTTTAGGGTGCCAATTTCCTCCCAATTTCTCCCTACAGTGTTGGAGTCTTTGTGTCCTGGGCAAAGATAGGGTCTGGCCCCGGGGGACCAGATCAGGGCGCTGAGGCCAGACCAACTGATGGCCAGCACTGCCAGGAGCCTCGGGAAGCCAAGCAGCACCCAGGTGCTCGGTGATGTGAGCCCTTTGTGCTCAGAGCTGCTGTCATCCCCCTGCTCAGATGCGTGAGTGGGGAAAGCCACTCGCCAAAGGGACCATTTCCAGGAATCAGATGCATCTTGGGAGTAGAACCAAGGCTGAGGTCCCATCATCAGCCTGGGTGGCAACAGGGGCCTGAGGTGCGCAAGGCCCACAGGTGCCCAGGTGGGGCCACTGCCGGGAAGCAGCAGAGCCCTGGGTCCACTGGGGAGGGCACGCCTTCTAACATTCGCTCAGTCCCGTCATGCTGAGCTTGAGGTGTGGCCAGCCACATCTTCACCAGAACAGGCTGTGAATGCAGAGTCAAGGGCCCCAAAGCACACCCCAAAGCGTCTTTCTATTGTCCATTGGGAGTTCTCCCTGGCCCCTCACCCCACATATCTGTCAGTTTGTCGTGCTGTGGGGGCTTGCATGTTGCTGTGATGCTGAAAGCTGTGCCACTGGTATTCAGATACCAGCAGGACCACCCTGGTGGTCAGGTTTCAGCTGAGCTTCCAGACTAAGACAGGCTAGGGAGAAGGACCGGCAGCCCACTCCAAAAACAATTAGCCACTGAAAACCCTGTGAGCAGCAGAGAAGCACTGTCAGATACAGTGCCAGAAGATGAGCCCCTGAGGCTGGAAGGCATTCAAAAAATGACTGGGGAAGAGTTGCCTCCTCAAGGAGGAGTTGACCTTAATGATGGGAATGGAGTAAAGCCCCTGGGACCTCCTTCGGCTGATGTGTCATGACTCAACATGAGAAGAAACACAGTGGCTGCAACAATGGGCTCAAACATAAAAAAGATGGTGTGCATGGCACAGTGTTGGGGAGTGTTTCATTCTGTTGTACATAGGGTTGCTATGAGTCAGACCTGACTCAATGGCACCCACCACCACCACCAACAACAACAATAACCCCATCCCTGTTGGCCTCAGGTGGGGACTCTGGGTCCCTCTATGATGGTGTCCCGCAAGGAGGGCCGGGTAAAATGAGTACTGGACTGTAGGTCAGTGACCACAGAGACCCCTCACAGGGATTTGGGCTCAGGAGAGGCGCATGAGGTGGGAGTGGGGCACAGACAAGACCCTGAGAGAAAAGAGGAGCTGAGAATCCCACGTGAGAGTGAGAGCAGGAGCTGGGAGCGAGGGGCACAGTGAGGGGCTGGATCGTGATCTCCCCTCTTCTTCTGGAACTCCTGTGGTCTAGAAGCCAACCACGGGAGGCTCCAGAACGCCCAAGCACCACAAAGGTGCCCAGAGCTCTGTTAGTCCCTCATGACTTCAGACTGTGCGTGGAAGGATCTGCAGGTCCGTCAGAGGTGACAACCCCAGCCCACAGGTGGCAGAACTGTCCACGGGCACCAGGGACGTGGCCAGGGCTTTCCAAACAGTAAGTGCAATTTATCAAACAATGTTTTATAAAAAGTTAATTTCCCAGGAGGTTTTCCTATATTACTCTAATTGCTTTCCCTTGACTGGCTAATTTTTTAAATTGCAGTTTTATGAAAAAATACAAATATTTCTAGATGAGAAGTGCCTCTGTGGGAATACAGCTCTCGGAGAGGTTTGTAATCTTTATATCTGGGTTTATATATTGCCCTTCTATTGACACTACTTTTTGATTAATATTGTGTATAACATTCCCTAATGCATCAGCAGAATTAATTATGCAGAAACATTCAGGCACATGGACATTATATTGATGAAATGACATTTTATTGACAAAATGACAGTTTAATACTGAGCTTTCCTGAAGCTGTATATCTAATCGATTGCTTCAGTCCTGATAGCAAAGCTGTCAGAGAGAGAGAGAGGTAAATCTGCGGTGTCTTTACTGTGCACTCCTGGCAGACCAATCTGCAGCCTGTGAGGCATGCGCAGTGTGCTTCTGTACCGTATCCCAACTTGTGGTAACTTTTCCCTAAATACCACGGATTGTTCATCCCCAGCGTATAGATATGGATTGCATAATATTACATTTCTCTGACAAATTCTGCAGTTCTTACCTTTTGCTGGCCTCAGCCTGCTTCTCCATCTCATAGGCTGAATTCTGTCCCTCAAATCCACATGTTGGAGTCTGACTCCCCGGTCAGGCCATGACCTCACTGGGAGATGGAGTCTTTACAGATGCTCACGTTAAGATGAGGTCGGGAGGTGAGTCCCAATCCAGCACGACTGGTGTCCTTCCAAAACAGGGAAATTTGGACAAAGGGACAGATGCACACACAGGGAGACCCCAAGTGTCAATCTGCGTGATGTTGCTATAAGCCAGGAGCCAGCAGAAGCTGGAGGGAAGCCTGGGACAGGTCCACCCCTAGCGCTGTTGGTGGCGGTGAGCCTGCACCTGCATCTTGACCTTAGACTTCTGACTCGGAACTGTGAGAGAGTGGCCTTTTTCATTAGTGTATGTTAGTTGTACAAACTACTGGCTTTCGTTGTGGCATTTTCGTGCACATCTGCAGTGCATGTAGATCATGTGGGAGAATGGATTGCCGCTGTTTAGGCGGCCCAGTTTCCACTGTGGTTCAGCAGCCCCCAGAGATGAATCCTTGCTGCTTGCCAACAGTGAGGTTCTGCTCTCTCCTCTGCAGGGTCCAGGGCTGGACCATGTGTGACCGTGCGGGGTCTGCTGTGGCAGGGGTCCCCGTGGAGAAGAGCAGGCTGGGGAGGTCCAGGAAGGAAGGAATACCCACAGGCTGGGGACCCTGCCCCACACGTGTGGGAACAGGGTGCAGGTGCCTGAGGGCGGCGATCAGTGTGGCCTCTAGCTGATCAGTACTCACAGTACAACCAATCATGTAACAGTGCGTGGGACTGGGTACAACCAGTCAGAAGGGGTATGCTAATAAAGGGTGAAAACGAATGTTGTGTTTTGGCCAATCAGAGGGTATTCTTTGGTAGCCAATCAGGGGGCAGGATGAGGATCAGGCACAGGCAATTAGCATGGAGTCTAAGCAGGCAGGGGCCATCTTGGTTTATTCAACACCAGGAGCTTGGGCTAAAGGCCAGGATGTAGGGTAAGGGTCACTGGGAGCCATGTTGCCCTGGAGCATAGATCTTAGTCCTCCAGGCAGGCTAGATAGGCCTCTGTTATAGTAGTCCTCTCTATCTTCCCTGGGTGGATCCCTACAAGTTTATATATCTTTAAAGTGTCAGATTGGACAAGTTTTGACACCAGCACACATATATCTCAAAACCATCACCCAAGTCGAGGTAAAGAACATGTATGTCACTCCCCAAAGGCACTTCCCTGTGCCTCTTTAAAATCCCTCTCATTCTTCCTTGCCTTTCATCTCATTCTCTGCAATCACTGATCTGCCTTTTGTCACTATAGTTTAGTTTGTATTTTCTCAATGTAATGGAATCATATATTATGACTTCTCTTTTGTCCAGCTTCTTTTACTCATTTTAATTGTTTTGGGATTCAACTATGTTGTAGCATGTATCAGTAGCTCATTCTTTTCTTTCATTCCTTTTTGAAAATTGTAGTAATAAACATATTCTTAGGTAATACCTTTTTCCATTTTCCCCAATAGTTCAAATTTTTCTTATTGATGTATAAGGACTCTTTATGTATGGAAGCCTTACTCTTTAATTATCAACAAATTTTGTAAATATTTTCCTCAAATATTTACTTACAATTTAATTTTTGGAACATAGATAAGTATTTTAAAATAGTCTTTGTTTACAAAGGCATGTGATAAATGGTCACATGATCAAAAAGATAAATACAACCAATCTCTGGGTCCTCTAAGCTAGTCTGAGACATTCTGGGCATCTTCTTTTCAATGTGTGTTTTCATCTGGCGGAGTGTACCACAGGGCAGGTCCAGCTCTTATTTGGTAAAGCAGGAAAACCAACCACAAGAAGGTAGAAGTGAGTTCTGAAATATGTTGAACTGTAGGTAAAAAGAAAAGCTGGAGAGAGTATTCCTTAGTAATTTCAGGTGCAATCTTGTTTCACTCCCCGGTTTGCACATTAAGCATGTGCTTATTTGCACAGTTGATGAAAATATCTCAAAGACTCTTCAGCCTCCTCAGCCCCTTGCCCCTCTCTCATCTTTAGCCTTGCCCAATAAAACACCAGGCTGACTGCCTTGGACTTTGCCCACGGCGTGTCCACATCCCTGTAGCTAAGCCCACCACGGAGCTGCTTGGGCCTGTCTTTCCACTCTGCCTGAATGTCCTGCTTGACTGCAATGGCCCACTTCCGGACCCACTCTCCCCAGGGCCATATAACGGCTTCTCTCTGAATACCTAACATCTTGTCACCCCTCCTCACCCACAACTCCCCCTCAACCCTCAGCCCTGCAGCCACCAATCTCCTTTCTGTCTCTGTCGATTTCCTCACTCTGAACATCGAGTGGGGCACACCAGCTGCCATGTCTGGCTTCCTTCATGCTGTGTGATGTTTTCAAGGTTCATCCACACTGTAGCCTGTGTCACTGCCTTGTTCTTTCTTATGGCTGAATAATATTCCATTGAACAAGCTTGCTTGCTTGCTTTTTTTTTTTTTTTTTTTTTTTTTTTTTTTTTTTTTTTTTTTTTTTTTTTTTTTTTTTTTTTTTTTTTGGTATTGGGGAGTTGAACCCAGGGCCTCCCTCATGTTTTTTGGAAGCACTCAACCTCTGAGCCTTACCCTCAGCCCAAGGCACCTTTTTATTCCTTCTTCAATCGATGGACCCTTTCTCTACTAAGAAAAATATTGCTGTAAATATTCATGGACCAGATGTGGTGGTGCATGCCCATCCCAGACACTCGGGAGGCAGAGGCATGAGGATCACAAGTTCAAGGCTAGAAGCAGACTGTGTAACTTCTGTGTAACTGTGTAACTTAGTGAAACCTTGCCTCCAAGTAAAAAACAAAAAGAGGGCTGAGGGTGCAGATCAGTGGTGGAGCACTTGCCTGGCATGAACAAGGCCCTGGGTTCAGAGCCTCAGTATTGAAAAAAAATATCATATAGAAGTTTTTGTGTGGCTGTATTTTCCTTTCTCTTGGGCATACACCCAGGTGTGGAGCTGCTGGCTCCTATGGTAACTCTAGGTGACATTTTTATGGACTACAAAAGTGGTTTCCAGGGTGGCATCACCATTCTGTCTTTCTGTTGCCCATGTGTAGACTTCCTTCATTATTGCTGGAACTTGTATCATCTGTCTTTCTTCTTCCAGCCATCCTGTTGGGTGTGACGTGGTACCTCAATGTGGTTTTGATGTCTAGGTGTTTCAACAAACAGATGCAGCACTAAAGATGCTCACTTATTTATGCCAGGAGGTAAATAGCTACCTGGCCAACTAACTGGACAAGATCCATATTTGTGCCTATTCCCAGAAAGGGGTCCAACTGAATGTGGAAATTATTGAACAATATCATTAATATCTCACACAAGTAGAATTTTGCTAAAGATCATTTGTCGGGGGTCAGCTCTGGCCTGGCTATGGCCTCGGGGCCTTGCCCTGACACCAGGTGGGTGTCAGGAACCCTCAGGATCAGAATGGGAGCTTGGCTGGAGGGGCCAAAGAAAGACTTTGGGAGGCCTTCTAAACAAAAGGGAGCAGGAACTTTTATTAGGTTGCTCCCACAGAGGGGAGCAGCCAACACACAGCCCCTTATGAGTGGCAGCTCAGAGGCAGGCAGCACAGGATGCTGCTGCCTCAGTGACATTACATCTCTAATGCTACACAGCTCTGATGGTTCCTAGAAGATGCCAGAGGTCATGGAGCCATAGGCCTGGTGCCATAAGACATGGAGCTATAGGACATGGAGCCACAGGATATGGAGTCATAGGACATACAGCCATAGGACATGGAGCCATAGGATGTGGGGGCATAGGATGTGGAGCCATAGGATGTGGAGCCATAGGATGTGGAGCCATATGACATGGAGCCATAGGACATGGAGCCACAGGATGTGGGGGCATAGGATGTGGAGCCACAGGATGTGGAGCCACAGGATGTGAAGCCACAGGATGTAGAGCCACAGGATGTGAAGCCACAGGATGTGGAGCCACAGGATGTGGAGCCATAGGATGTGGAGCCACAGGATGTGGAGCCATAGGACATGGAGCCATAGGACATGGAGCCACAGGATGTGGGGGCATAGGATGTGGAGCCACAGGATGTGGGGGCATAGGATGTGAAGCCACAGGATGTAGAGCCACAGGATGTGAAGCCACAGGATGTGGAGCCACAGGATGTGGAGCCATATGACATGGAGCCATAAGACATGGAGCCACAGGATGTGGGGGCATAGGATGTGGAGCCACAGGATGTGGGGGCATAGGATGTGAAGCCACAGGATGTGGAGCCACAGGATGTGGAGCCACAGGTTGTGGAGCCACAGGATGTAGAACCATAAGATGCAGAACCACAGGGTGTGGAGCCACAGGATGTGGAGCCATAGGACGTGGAGCCATAGGATGTTGAGCCATAGGACATGGGGCCATAGGACGTGGAGCCATAGGATGTGGAGCCACAGGATGTGGAGCCACAGGACGTGGAACCATAGGAGATGGAGCCACAGGACTTGGAGCCATAGGACATGGAGCCACAGGACGTGGAGCCACAGGATGTGGAGCCATAGGATGTGGGGCCATAGGGTATGGATCCACAGGATGTGGAGCCACAGGATGTGGAGTCATAGGTGTGGAGCCATAGGATATTGAGCCACAGGACATGGTTCCATAGGATGTGGAGCCCAGGATGTGGAGCCACAGGACATAAAACCATAGGATAAGCAGGTCAAGCACTGACCAAGGGTGATGCACACGTTCCTAGACCTGACTTTGCCCTTTCGTGCTCTCTGCTCTAGTCTCTTAGGTTAGTCTGGACTGCAGGGCAGGAGAGTAGCGGATGAATAAGCAGAGGGGGAGCTGAGGAGCCACGTGACTTCTGGATCTGTACGACCCACACTAAAATGCCGGGGATGAGGTCACTCGGCAGACACAGCCCTCCTTCCAGCCCATTAGCCGGGCTGTGTCTGTGGGTGTGGGCAGGGCCTGCTGGGGAAGGCCAGCTGCTTATAAATGCTGCATCCGAGTCGAGTAGACAGCCCAGACTGCGGTGAGAACCTAGCCCCGGGGGCTCCGGGTGCGATTAGCATAATGAAGTGAGGGAAAATATTGACATTTGGTGTATGGGCTCCCTGATAATGCTGCGCGGAGAGAGATATCTACAATGCTAATGGAAATGTAATTGATGTCAGCCGGCCATTCGTACCATGAGCTGGGAAGCGAGGAGCGTGCCCGTGGAGCAGATAAGCTGGGAGGGAGAGGAATCCCAGCATTAATCCTGGCGGCGTCCGGGTGCCAATGCTCATAGGCGACTGATGGTTTCCGCTCATCTAGGTGCCCGTGTTTACCGTATCCTCCCAACCGAGCCCCGCCATCCAGGGAATCCACACCAGTGCTGCATTGCTTTGCTTGGTCTCCCTTGGGGTGCTGGTGGCACAGACGGCAGCTCTGGCTGTGACAAACTCAGTGGCCGGACTGAGCCATCCTCCTGTGGCTGCCGGCCTGCACCCCGCCAGGCCTGGGGAACAGAGCTGTGACGGGGCTCCTGAGCCTCCCGTGGCTCACCTCACATGGCAGCGACATGGCGTGGTATATATGCTTTGTTCCCAAATGTTATGTGTTGCTTAAGCTGGGGGTATGGCCTGCAGCTGTAGCCCTGTGGCATCGGATCCCGTCAGATCTCGGAAGCTAAGCAGGGTCAGGCCTGGTTAGTCCTTGGATAGGAGACCACCTGGGAACACCAGGTGCTGTAGACTTGGGAGAAGGACCCGGCAACCCACTCCCAAAAACCAGTCCGCCATTGAAAACCCTATGAACAGCAGAGAAGCACTGACAATAGTGTTTCGCCTGTTGTACCCAGCGTTGCTATGAGTTGGATACCAACTCAATGGCACCTAACAACAACAACAACAAGCTGGGGGTAAGCATCTGGGCTCCCTAGAACATCCCGGGACAATGGTGGCAGCTCCCCCAGCACCACAGGCTGCCACTGGCCTGCTGCCCCCAGCCCTTGCTGTGCCCTCGCCTTCTCTGCCCTGGGCCCCAGCAGACCGAGTCCTGCTGGCGCCTCATCACCTGGCTTCTGACTGGCAAGTGGAAGCTCAGTGGATGGAAGGAGAATCCACGGCGTATTTCCCTCTCCATGACTCAGGAGGTGTCGTCGGCCCAGGGCAGGGGGTGTCTGTGGCCATAGCTGGCTCTGGAATCTGCAAGCCCGTGTCCCATGGGGCTGGGCTGCTCTAAGAATGTGGTGGCTCTGGTGGGGCCACTTCACATTTCTGTCACTGAGTAGCTTTGCCATCCCCTGAACAGCCACTTCCCCAGTTCCCCTCTATCTTCTCTTCCTTCCTTCCTTCCTTCCTTCCTTTCTTTCCCTTTCTTTCTTTCTGTCTGTCTGTCTTTCTTTCTTTCTTCTTCTTCTTCTTTTTTTTTTTTTTTTTTTTTTGTGGTACTAGAGGGTTGAAGGAGCTGGGATTTAGCTCAGTTGGTAGAGTGCTGTGCTGCAGTCTCTGAGGTCCCAGGTTTAATTCCCAGCCCTGCAAAAATAGAGGAAAGACATGGCAATCCACTCCGAAGGCAATCCCAAAACAATCAGCCATTGAAGACCCTGTAAGGGTCGCTATGAGTCGGACACGACTTGACAGCACCTAACAACAACAACAAGAGGGTTGAACCCAGGCCCTCACACATGCTTTTGTAAGTGTCCTGCCCCTGAGCTGTACCTCCATCCCATTTTTAATTTTTATTTTGAGACACGGCTCACTAAATTACACAGGCACCCTGTGGTCTTGAACTCCTAATCCTCCTGCCTCAGTCTCCTAAATCACAGGGGTTACAGGTGTGCACCACCACGCCTGGCTTGTCCCCTTTATTTTCAAATCCTTCCAATGTAACCTGGTTGGAAGCTGACACCATTCTCTGACCCCAGATCAGAGACTCAGGAGGTGCCACTGATTACTTTGCCTATTTGGTGGGACCCAGGAACAATTTTCAGCAGTCTTTCAGAGCATAAGGCTCTGAATACTCAGGCTCATGAAGGATGGCTCTGCATGGAAATGTCATTCCCAAGGCCTGTAAACAAGCGTGTGGAGGGACAAGTGCAGCCATGTTAATGCGTCAAGTGACATGACCAGGAGGGTCCACACTACCTGTGAGAAGGAGAATGGGTGAACGGTGTTCTGAGATCACTACAAAACTATGGTGCAGATGGAGGCATCGGCGCCCAGGTGGTGGGGTCGGTGATGAGGCTGCAGGACCAGCCACCACAGCAGGGGTGCCACCCACGTTCAGTCAACTTTTAGCCAGAGGTCACTGCAGATAAACATGAACAATTCTCATTCAGGTTGGTGGCCTCCTGATTTTTTTTTTTTTTTTTTGTGGTACTGGGGGTTGAACCCAGGCCTTCTCACTTGCGTGCTCTGCAAGTGCTGGACCACTGAGCTGCGCCCTCAGCCCATTTTTTTACTTTGTGAGACAGGGTCTCGCTAAATTACACAGACTGCCTCTGGTCTCGAACTTGCGATCCTCCCGCCTCTGCCTCCTGAGCTGCTGGGATGACAGACGTGCGCCACTGCGCCCGGCTTCCTCCTGAATTTTACCCACAGATCTCTTGGGGGTCTCTGAGATCCGATCAACACCCCTGCTATAGAAGAGCCAAATAGTTCTGTTTCTGTTTGGTTGAGGCCTTCGCTGTCCTTTCCCTGACACGCTCTGACCTCATGGTACCAGGGCTGCGCGTGGCCGTTGCTCTCTCTTGGCCCCCCATGTGTACCTCCCATGTGTACCCATCCATGTGTACCTCCTATAAAGTCCTTCAGTGGTTGAGGCTGGATGTTCCCAGGGGCGCACTGGCCAGAACAAGAGACCCTCCTCTCCCAAAGGCAGCCTTCTGACACGAGAGCCTGGATCTCATCCCCAAGCCCTTGCCCACGCCCTCCTAGGAGCCTGTCAGTACGGGCAGGTTGAAGTCCACTTTTAATATTTTAGGGAAATTATAGAATAATATATTTCCTCCCGGGAGACAGTTTCCTGGCCCCACACAAACCATTAGTCAGTTGTGGCGCGGGCGGCTTTCCTCCCTAATGCACTCGTGTGCTGCGTCTCTGGCCCCGGCAGAGTTCTGAACTGGGTCATCAAGACGGACGCTTTCCCAATGCAGCTGCAGCACTGAACACAGAGCCTGAGGGCTGCCTCCACCCCAGGATCCTTTCTAGAAAGCCCTCCTTCACCCCGACACTAGTATCCTGCACCAGAAAAGCTCCTCCATTAAAAAACTCATGCCAGCTCTGGAAAAATGCTGGTGGAAGAGAAAAAAAAAAATCAGTTAAACGGGTTCAGTTAACTTGCCTTTCCTATCCTTTAGTTAACTCAGCAGTAAACAGCTATCCACATGACTTGTGTCTATGGATCCCGTATTGGCTGGGTTACTCACCAGGCATGGCTTGGTGGCTCCCCAGTAACTTCTTATATACATTGTATTCTTAGCTTCCTAGAGCTCCCCTATCCCACAGTGTTTGGCTTAAACAACAAAAATGTATTGTGTCACAGTTGTGGGACCTGGAAATCCAAGATCTAGGTGTCCAGAGGGCTGTGCCAGGCCCCTCTCCCAGCTTCTGGGGGTTTCTAGCAATCCCTGGCCATCCTTGGGATCACGTGCCTGGGCTCTGCCTGCACGTTTGCACAACATTCTCTTTGCACAATGGCCGTCTCTGGGCCCAGCTTCTCACTTTTTATAAGGATGGTTGTACTGGATTAGGGCCCATGCTAATGACTTCATCTTAATTTAGTTACATCTTCGAAGGCTTTATTCCCAAATGAAGTCGAGTTTGCGGGTGTGAGGATCAGGACATAATTCGACCCAAACACGTTGTCTCTTAGGGAGTTAGAGGCGCCTCAGGCAAGAGCCATGCTTCCCCCTGTCTCAGACACCTGGGAGAGGTTAGGGGATCCTGGTGAGGCAAATTCAGCCAGGCCCCGGATGGTGCCATGAATGCCACATTTAGGTGGACTGGCAAGGAATGGGACAGCAGAGGCCGATAGAAGAGACCTCGATAGAGATTCTTTCTTTGCAGTCCGCTCATATCTACCTGCTTTTCTCCTGAGCGGAGAAATTCCCTCTACTGTGACTTCAGCAGGAGGCTGTAAACCAGGGTGCTAAAGCTGATGGCTTGTCAGACAGGGCTATTTATCAGCGCATCTAGCTGATTACTCCCCCGCAGCCAATGGCCAGACGTGTTGCGGTGCTGCCCTGGAATAATCAAGGTGTCTGTGCATACACGGGATGTGGCAGCAAAGGACCTTGGCTCTCCTTGTAGGTCAGGCAGACCTTGAGGTTGCCCCAAGATATGGGCAAAGCTGATCAGATAGCAAAGGCCCCGTGCAGTGTCTGCTACTCGATGTCAGACATGGTGGAAGGTGCCACAAAAGCAGAAATACGACAAAGCACCAAGAAGGCTGGTCATCGGAGAGCTGCCTGCTTGGCTCAGCTGCAGTCTTGGGTAACAACAGATTTGTCCCATGCCCACCCTTGTAGGGAGAATATGGGGGGAAATGGGCAAAAAAACCCAAACTGAGAAAATGGCTTTTGAAGATCTGGTTTATAAATTAGAAATCTAGGGAAAATGAAAGTAACCTGATTGGACATCTGTACAAAACGTTTCATAAATTCCCCGAACCTGATTGGACAATTGGACTCAAAGCTGGCTCAGGCAATTCGGGGTGAGCTATATAAGGAGCTGCACTGCAGCAGCTCACTCACTCTCTCCGTTGCAGAGCACCAACTAGACAAGAACTGTCTCTCTCTCCATCTGACCACCAACAAAGCAAGAACTTTCTCTCACCCGGACCACCAAAGAAGATAGAACTCTCTCTCTCCTCGTGACCACTGAGACCAGGACAACTAGACGCGCTCTCAAGGAATGACGGACTACAAGCAAGCTGAGGAAAGCCTCTTGGACCCAGGACCAAGAGGCCAAAGCTGAGGACAGTCTCAGGTCCCAGCGCCCGAGGCAGAAGAGCCATGGCTGCCCCCCGAGGCAGCATAGAGCTGCAGTACTTAGACTGCTAGCATTTGTTATAGCTATACACTTTGTGTTCCTCCCATTCTTCTAAGGACAGAGGAAATAAAGAGCTGTGTTTGTCCCCTGCAAGCAAAAGTGCCTGAGGCTTTTCCTTTCTACCATCTCAGCCAGCATTGCCGAGGGCCTCAGGAGTCCTCGCCCCTCACCCAAGGGTCCTGAGTAACTTGTGTTTAGTATCTGTGTGCGTGGTGGCATCTCCTGTCTGAACATCTGGGCTGAACAGGGAGGTGCACACCCCACACACCCTGGTCTCGTCCCCATCTGTTCACTAAGGGCCTGAGCTCAGGGAACTCTCTGGGGCCTGCCAGGCCTCCTAGCCATCTGCAGTCATACACTGCATATCCCAAGGGCAGCCTCCTTGGGGAGTCAGCCTAGCCCTAGCGCTGTGCCTACCACGGAAGGTGTTTGTCGCAATGAGGGCTCACCTGGCTTCAAGCAACAGAAGCCCACTCAGCAAGCAGGTTAGCATGGGGCTTGCTGAAAGGAGGTGCCGGCCACCTCGTGGACAACTAAGACAGGAGCCAGACAGGGCTGGGCCACATATGTCCAAGGTACACTGGGCTGTAGAAGACAGGGCTGCTCCCTGTTTGATGGGAAGTGCCTTCATCCACACACTCACATGTGTACTTGCACACACGCATGCCATGCACCACACACGCATACCATGCACCACACACGTATGTGCACACAGAGGCATGCCTGCTCTTAGCCTGCCTCTGCTGCGATTCTGGCTCAGTGTATTTGACCTTGCGTTCAAGCATTCCATTGGGTGCTAATTCCCAGTTTCTTAGTTCAAATTGTCTGCAGAGAGGGGAAACTGATTGGCGAGACTGGCCTGGCTGATTCTCCTTGGATTACATGTTCATCCTTGATTGGTGTAATCAGCTGTGAGAGGAATTTAGAGAGAACAAATTCCAAAGACAGAGCCTGGGTCCAGGGTAACTTCCCTTGGGAGGGATTTGGAGGGCAGCCAGGGCAGCCACTGTCCTGCCTTACTGCCACTTCTGTCTTGACGCTCAGTAAATGTTTACTGGTTGATTAAGCAAACGAGGCCCCTAAGCTGTGCACAGGGAATTGCGGTAGATGTTTCCCGTGCGGTGTTGGGCGTCGCCCTGCTGCTGGACTCACTCCGGGCGTGAGCAGGAACCAGCTGCCAAAGACCCATTGTCTGGGTTGAGCACCCAAGAACCGTGCCGCCCAGAAAGGAGGCTGATGCCCACGGCTGCTCTGAGAAGCCTTGAGAAAGGCAGGCTCAGAGGCTGATGCCCATGGTGGCTCCTTGCTGCTTTCTTCCCAGTGAAGACGCCGGCTACAAGTGCTCTGCTCCAACAGCTCTTTATTGCTTCGTCTGTCCTGGTCGATGGAATGGACCCAGACTCCTCCGTGTACTGCCCTTATATACTCTCCAGGGGCTAGCCGGGGACCAATCAGAGGCAGTCACCCCATACGGATCTCGGCCAATCAGGGGGGATATGCAAATTTGGTTTTGTCAGAATAGCCAATCAGGGACAGTTCCCGAACCGTCCAGTTGGGAGCCGTTCGGTGGTTTGGAAACAGCCAATCGGTGTTGAGGGATCTGAGGAAAGGGATTGGACGCCAGCGCCATCCTTGGGAGCTTGATGGCCCTGAGTTCCCAGATGTAGGGCAAAGGTGATTCCCCGGGGGAACAAGCCTCATACCTCCAAGGGGGCCTAGATAGGCCCTGGGCAAACTGCCTTTCTAGGCAGTGCCCTACAGTGTGTCTGGCAGGGAGTGCCCTCTGTGATTCTGGGTGAAGGAGAGACTCTGATCTCCCATGTAGGCCAGAGGTACCCAGGCCTCCTTTGTCCCAGCCGCTGTGCCCAGCTCGCCCGCATGTGTGCTGGTGTGGAGGTGGTGACGTAGTGACGATGGGACAGTTTAGGCTTCCTCACAGAACAGTGTCTAGGGGCAGTGTCAGGCAGCCCTGGCCAGCCTGTCCCCATTGGGTGATCTTGCCTGTGACCAGCCCTTTCTGCTTCCTGTCAGCTTCTCAGGCTATGCCAAAGTCTTCCCATTGTTTCACGAACTACCGGTTGTCTTCTAGTAAGTCCACCTTTTTGCTATAGTTAACCAAAACTCTTGTTTCTTATAGTAAAGAACCTTGGCTGGCTGGCAGTTAATAGGTGATTTTTGAGTAAATGAGTGAACTAACAAAAGCCATAGATTGCTGGAGAAAATCTGTGACAGGTTTTAAGGCATGAGTTACCTTATACGGCTTCTCTGTGACACCAGTTATGGGCCAGTGTGGAATGGACAGGGACCCTGTTTTCCCTCTGCCAGATCCCATAGGGCTTGCCGCAGCGACCTTGTGAGGGAGGCGGATGTTGCCTTCAATGTCCCACGCACCCTCTGCTTTTACCATTTTCCTACCTGTCTGACGCAGGCCGTGATCAGACTGCGTCACTTAAATATTGGTAGAGTCCGTGTCTTATGCCAAGCAGAGATGAGGAGCCCGAGATTACCAAAAGCAGTGCTGGGATAAACAGCCTTATAAAGACATCTGTGCACATTTATGAGGCTGTTTACTGATGCAGTCCTGGGTCAGGGAGCATGCTCACTTAAAGTTCTCATTGTTGTTGTTGCTAGGTGCCGTCAAGTCGGTATCCGACTCATAGCAACCCTCTGTACAACAAGGGAAACACTATTGTCAGTGCTTCTCTGCTGTTCATAGGGTTTTCAGTGGCAGATTGATTTTTGGGAGGGGGTTGCCAGGTCCTTCTCCCAAGCCTACAGCACCTGGTGTTCCCAGGTGGTCTCCCATCCAGGTACTAACCAGGCCCGACCCTGCTTAGCTTCCGAGGTCTGACGGGATCAGATGCCACAGGGCTACCGTTGCAGGCAAAGTTCTCATAGCTGATACCAAATTGCCAAAGCAATTGATCATGTCAACTTCCCTTACTCAGAAGCAGGCAGAGGGGCTTTTCTGCCTCCTCACCCCTCAACTCTAAGGTCGTTGCCAGTCTAGCAGGTGAGAACTAGTATTTCAGTTTCCTCTTACTTTGGACTTGTCTCTCTCTTTTCAGGCGTGCAGCCATAGCCCTGTGGCATCCGATCCCATCAGATCTCGGAAGCTAAGCAGGGTCGGGCCTGGTTAGTACCTGGATGGGAGACCGCCTGGGAACACCAGAAGCTATAGGCTTGGGAGAAGGACCTGGCAACCCCCTTCCCAAAAATCAATCTGCCATTGAAAACCCTATGAACAGCAGAGAAGCACTGACAATAGTGTTTCCCCTGTTGTACAGAGGGTCGCTATGAGTCAGATACCGACTTGACGGCACCTAACAACAACAACTCTCTTTTCAATTGCTTGAAACTTACTTATTAGTAATTCTTTAAGTTAGTGGACAACTTAATGGGTTTCGTTATGACATCTCCATACATGCATATCATTGTGCTTTGCTCATGTGCACCCCCTCCCCCTTGTGTGGCTCCCCTCCCCCACTGAGCCTCCTCTTCCTAGGAGGTATCCCTCGTTAGGAGTGAGGACAAGGGATCTTTTCCTATACCCAAGACTATTTGTATTTCTTTTCCTCTGAATCATCCATCCATTTGTGCTCTTGGCCCATTTTTCTCTTGGATCATTGGTCTATTTCTTATTGATTTTCAAGAGATCTTTGCAAATTGAGAAAATTAGCTTTAGCCGGGCGAGGTGGCGCATGCCTGTAATCCCAGAGGCTTGGGAGGCGGAGGCAAGAGGATCGCAAGTTCGAGACCAGAGGCAGTCTGTGTAACTTAGCAAGACTCTGTCTCAAAAAGTAAAAAACTGGGCTGAGGGTGCAGCTCAGTGGTCCAGCACTTGCAGAGCATGCAGGTGCGAGGCCCTAGGTTCAACCCCTAGTACCGCTAAAAAAAAAAAAAAGAAAAAAAGAAAATTAGCTTTCAGCATATTGCATGTGTTACAGATAGGTATTCTTTGTCTCTGGTCTCTTGTTTGATTTGTGCATTTTTCTCTGCAAGCAAGTTATGCTGTTATCTAATCAAGACTTATCCTTTTTTTTTTTTTTATGGCTCCTGGGTTTCTGCTGACCTAGAAGTGCCTTTCCCCCTCTGAGATGACTGAAACTCCAGAGGCTGTTCCTTCTTCCTTTACTCTTGGCGTTAGCACAGAGCCCCATGCAGGAGATCCACTGCGAAGCGTTCATGACCAGCTCTAGCGGCCCAGTCTGACTCAGTTCTGAAATCTTCTGTGCACCACCCTTGTGCAATCAATGCTGTGTTTTCTGTACAGGCACTGAGGAGCCCGGTATGGGAGCACAGGCCTGGGATCCAGTGACTTGGGAAGCCAAGACAGGAGGATCATGAGTTCAAGGCCAGAGGCGGCCTGACGACTTAGACTCTGACTCAAAATAAAAAGTAAAAGATGGGCTGAGGGTGCAGCTCAGTGGTAGAGCACTTGCAAAATATGTGTAAGGCCCTGGGTTCAACCCCCAAGTACCAAAAAGAAATTTTAAAAAAGTGAAGGCATTGAGGGCGTGTTTTTGTTTTTTTTGTTTTGTTTTGTTTTGTTTTTGGCGTTACTGGGGTTGAACCCAGGGCCCTGTGCCTGCATGCTGGACCACTGAGCTGCGCCCCCAGCCCTTTTTTTTTTTTTTTTTTTTTTTTTTACTTTTTGAGACAGGGTCTTGCTAAGTTACGCAGACTGCCTCTAGTCTTGAACTTGTGATCCTCCTGCCTCCGCCTCCCAAGCCGCTGGGATTACAGGCGTTGGCCACCACACCCGGTTCATTGAGGGCTTTTTTTGGTGGGGTACTAGGGGGTTGAACCCAGGACCTTCTACATACTTTGCAAGTGTTCTACCACTGAGCTGCACCCTCAGCCACTTTTAAATTCTTGATCTTGAGATAGAATCTCTCTCTCTAAATTGCACAGGATGCCTCTGGCCTCGAACTTGCAATCCCCCTGCCTCTGCCTCCTGAGTCAGTGGAATTATAGGCGTGTGCCACTGCACCTGGTTTCCCTTTTTCATTTTTCACCTTGAGACAGAGTCTCACTGAGTTGAGCAGGCTGCCTCTGGCCTTGAACTCGTGATCCTCCTGCCTCCACCTCCCAAGTTGTTGGGATTATAGGTGTGTGCCAAGGTGCTCAGCTGCCACTGAGGACTTTACAGAGGGAGTGGACACGGTCACAGTCATGCTGGCAAAGCTCCTCCAGCTGTTATGTGTAGGACAGTCCTGGAAGACGCTGTGGCGGTTCATGGGGAGAGGAAGGGGGCAAGCCCAGGGAGGAGCTGCTGGGACAGACAGGCATGTTCTCTCTCTCTCTCTCTCTTTTCTTTTCTTTTTTTTTTTTTTTTTTTTCCAGTTATGTTG
This sequence comes from Pedetes capensis, assembly GCA_007922755.1. Taxonomy (NCBI): domain Eukaryota; kingdom Metazoa; phylum Chordata; class Mammalia; order Rodentia; family Pedetidae; genus Pedetes; species Pedetes capensis. The sequence goes on along the minus strand of VMDO01016057.1, from coordinate 6,213 downwards.
GCCAATTTCTGGACCCGTGCTCTGATCCCGCCTCTCCGGGCTCCCTGTCAATCACTGGTAACAATGACGGTGCTGAAACTCAGGAAGAGAAAGGTGGACAGAGGTCTGTTTCTACCCTCACCCCCTGGGGCCTGAGGCATTTCTGCACCTGTCCGTCTGGTCCTCCTGCTTGGATTCTCCCCTCTTCTAGGGATGCCTTCCTCTTCCCGGGAGATCTTGCTCTTAAAACTCTTAGGGACGTTTTCACCTCCTTTTTTTTTTTTTTTTTTTTTCCTTTCAGTACTGGGATTGAACCTGGGGCCTCATGCTTGTATTCTTTGTTAGTGCTGGACCACTGAGCTGCACCTCAGCTCATTTTTTTACTTTTTGAGACACGGTCTCACTAAATTACACAGACTGCATCTGGTCTCGAACTTGTGATCCTCCTGCCTCCGCCTCCCGAGCCGCTGGGATTACAGGTGTGCGCCGCTGCGCCTGGCAGGAATTTTCTCTTTTTGTGGGGAGGGACATTTTTAAGTATGCAGAGCTCAGTTCTGATTACAGAATGATCAAAATGATTAAGTAAAGTAAGTTTAAGTAATATTTAAGTAATATAAAAGACACTACAGGTCACATCCTGTACAACTGATGGCATAACGCCATATGTAAATAGTGTGAACTGGTGGCAGCGGGAGCATGAGGGCAGGGCCCGCCCCTGTCCCTCCCTGTCCCAGTGCCATGGCTCCTGCCAGCACCCCACCCTCCTGGCTCTTCTTCCCCTTGGAGGGCTGAGGGCATTTACTTCTCTTCACAGCTGTCTCTCTCCTGCCTTCCAAGGGCATTTGTTGTTGTTGTTGTTGTTAGGTGCCGTCAAGTCAGTATCCGACTCTTAGCGACCCTCATAGGGTTTTCAATGGCTGAGTGTTTCAGGATTGCCTTGGGTGTGGATTGCCAGGTCCTTCTCCCATTTCTGCGGTGCTGGGAATTGAACTCGGGACCTCAGAGACTGCAGCGCAGTGCTCTGCCAACTGAGCTAAATCCCAGCCCTCCAAGGACATTAGCTGTCATTTTACCCACATCAGTTTTGTTTCCGTTCTGTTTTGATTACAATTAAGTCTTTACTGCTGTGCCTATGTTGTTGTTGTTAGGTGCCCTGGAGTCATATCCAACTGATAGAGACCCTCATGGGGTTTTCAATGGCTGACTGTTTCGGGATTGCCTCGGGAGTGGATTGCCAGGTCCTTCTCTCATTTTTGCAGTGCTGGGAATCAAACCTGGGACCTCAGAGACTGCAGAGCAGCACTCTACCTGTGGGGTGGTTCTATAAATTGAAAATGCAGTTAAAGACACTTATGTCATCCAGGAAATGCATTTCTTTTTCTTTTCTTTTTTTTTTTTTTTTCTTTTTTGCTTTTTGAGACGTGGTCTCGCTAAATTACGAAGACTGCCTCTGGTCTCGAACTTCCGATCTCCCACCTCTGCCTCCCCAGCTGCTGGGATTACAGGCGCTGGGATTACAGGCATGCGCCACCACGCCCGGCTCCAGGAAATGCATTTCAAAACACATGGAGATACCACTTTACACCACTAGGCTGACTGTTATCAAAAAGATGGAAATAGCAAGTGTTGGGCAGATCAGGTCATAAAGAAGTCAGACCCTGTCACCCTGCTGGGGGCAATGTAAAGTGGTGCAGCCACATTGGGGCAGTTTGGCAGCTCCTCAGAAAGTTAAATATACAAGCTCCACAGGACCCAGGAAGTCCACTCCTACATTGTCACCCAAGAGAAGTGAAGAATACACCCACCTGAAAACGGGTACGAGAATGTTCACAGGGGCATTATTTAAAATACCCTGAGGGAAACAACTCAGATGTCCAGCAATGGAGGAAGGAATGAGCGAAATGTGGTATGTAGCTATAAAAAGAACAATACAGGCTGGGTGCGGTGACTTAAACCTGTAATCCCAGAGACTAAGGAGCCAGAGGCAGGAGAAGGGCAAATTTGAGGCCAGAGGCAGCCTGTGTAACTTAGTGAGACTCTGCCTCAAAATAAAAACTTGAGAAAAGGGACTGGGGGTGCAGCTCAGTGGTGAAGCACTTGCAAAATGTGTATGGGGCCCTGGGTTCAACCCTCAGTACCAGGAAAAAAAAAAAAAAGACAATATACAACATAAATGGACCTTGAAAACATTATGCTAAACAAGAGGGCAGCCACAAAAGCCCCCATGTTGTCTGATTCCATTTATATGAAATGTCCCCCAAAGGCAAATTCTTAGAGACAGAAAACAGGTTGATGACTACCTAGGCCTGGGGGTGAGGCTGCTGGGAGAGGCGGAGACTGGCTGCTGACTGGTCCTGGGGGTCTCCCTGAGTTGATGAACGTGGTCAAAGTTGGTTGTGTAGCTGAGTCTACTAAAAACCATCGGATGGTCCACTCTGAATTGATGAATTGCTTGGTAGATGAACTACATCTCAATAAAACTGCTTTAAAGACACTTACAATTTTACGGTTATGTAAATATTACTCCCTTTGGAAGCAAACCGTACGATTGGACCTATAAACAGGGAATCCTCCGCTGCCGCAGCTCGGCTGCTCCTGGTGGGCTCTCCCGCTGCCAGTCTGGTGATTCCCTCAGTTGGTTTCTGGCTTTCACTGACTGTCACGTGGAGCTGTATTTTGCTGTGTTGATATGCTTTTGTTATTTAAATTTTATCATAATAACATGTGTCTGCTTCTTGTGAACTTTTAGAATATTGAGAAGTCTAAGGTTGAGCCGGGTGCGGTGGCGCACGCCTGTAATCCTAGCGGCTTGGGAGGCGGAGGCAGGAGGATCACAATTTCAAGACCAGGGGCAGTCTGTGTAACTTAGCGAGACCCTGTCTCAAAAAGTAAAAAAAAAAAAAAAGGGCTGAGGGTGCAGCTCAGTGGTCCAGCACTTGCAAAGCATGCAGGCACCAGGCCTTGGGTTCAACCCCCAGTACCACCAAAAAAAAAAAAAAAAAGTCTAAGGTTGGTTTGCCCGCTCTCTCTGCCACCCCTCCCCAGCCTTGTCTGGTCACATACTTCAGACCTTTATAAATCTTCACTTAGGTATAAGAACACACGTGACGTTGTGTGTGTGTAGCTGCCTGTATTTAGCATAGACAGTCCTTTCTGTCAGGTAGTACCTTGCCCTGGTGGTTCAGCAGTGCTGCTTCCTGCAGGCTGACAGTGCCAATCTCTCCCATTCTCAGCCTCCACTGACTGTGCCTGGAGGCTTTGCCTTAGTGCCTTCAGCCCTCCACTCAGGTAGGTCTCTGGGGGCCCAGATTCCTGTATCGCCTGTTTCTCTTTCTGTGATTTCCTTTCTCATTTTGCTAATGTACTTCCTCGAGTAAGGCTTTCATGTCTTCTTGTTGTTGTTAGGTGCCATCAAGTCAGGTCTGGCTCATAGTGACCCTCACAGGATTTTCAGTTGTTTAGGGATTGCTTCAGGAGTGGATTGTCACTTCCTTCTCACATTTTTGCAGTGCTCGGGATCGAACCCAGGGCCTCAGAGTGTGGAGCAGCGCTCTACCAACTGAGCTAAACCCCAGCCCTTTCATGTCTTACCCAACACATAGTTATCTACCCCCGACCTCTGCTCCCTATGTAGCCTGGGCTGGCCTTGAACTCATTATGTAGTCCAAGGTGGCCTTGAATTTGCAACCCTCCTGCCCAGCCTCCCAAGTGCTGGGATTATAAATGGGCACCATCACGCCTCATTTAAGAATCTCTATATGACCTCCTGGGGCTGGGATTTAGCTCAGTGGGTAGAGCGCTGCGCTGCAGTCTCTGAGGTCCCGAGTTCAATTCCCAGCACCGCAAAAATGGGAGAAGGGCCTGGCAACCCACTTCCAAGGCAATCCCGAAACAGTCAGCCATTGAAAACCCTATGAGGGTCGCTATGAGTCGGATACCGACTCGATGGCACCTAACAACAACAACAACATATGACCTCCCATGTGGCTAATTGCTCACATGCTAGAGAATCCTAGGTTTTAAAATGTTGCTTTCCTCTAGATTTTCGAAAGTTTTAATTCACTGCATTATTGTACATTATTGCCAATGAGAAGCCTGAGAAGTCTTATTAATTTGTAGGTGTCCCCCTAAAAAAAGCTCTTAGGATTCTCTATTTTTTGGATCCTGCAGTTTCACCAGAATGTGTTGAGATGTGGGCCGTTTACAATAGCTCGGACGCTACTCTGTAAGTCTTTCTCATTTAGAAACATGCTTGTCTTCAGGGAAATTATCTTCTAGTATTTCTCCGATGTTTTCTCTCCTGCAGAATTTTTGTTAGATATTGCTATGGTTTCTTAACTTCTATAATTTCCATCTTTTTGTTGTTTTATTCTATTTGGGGAAGATTCCTTCTAGTTTATCTTCCAGCATATCAACTTAGTCTTCAGTGTATCAATTGAAGTTTTAAATTCAGCAATTATATTTTTAGTTTTTGGTACTTGGGGATTGAACCCAGGGCCGTGCACATACTTTGCAAGCATTCTACCACTGGGATGTACCGGCAGCCCATTTCTAATGTTTTTATCTTGAGACAAGGTCTGGCTAAGTTATGCAGGCTGCCTCTGGCCTCACACTTGTGATCCTCCTGCCTCTGCCTCCTGAGTTGCTGGGATTGTAAGGGTGAGCCACTGCACCTGGCTTGTATGTTTATTTCTAAGAACCTGTTCTTGTTTTCTTTTCTTAGGATCTTTTTCTTTTTATTTCTCTCTCTCTCTCTCTCTCTCTTTTTTTTTTTTTTTAACAGTACTGGGGGTTGAACACAGGACCTTACACTTGCATGCTTTGCAAGTGCTGGACCACTGATCTGCACCCCTAGCCCATTTTTTTACTTTTTGAGGCAGGGTCTCGCTAAATTATGCAGACTGCCTCTGGTCTTGAACTTGCGATCCTCCTGCCTCCGCCTTCTGAGTTGCTGGGATTACAGGCATGTACCATTGCACCCGGCTTTTACAATCTTTTTCTTATTTTGTGGTGTCTAACACTGTTAAACACATCTGCAGTGTGTTCTTCCTCTCTGCTGTGCCAGGTCCTCGCATCTTCTTTCACGTGTGGGCTTTCAGAAATGTCCTATGATGGCTGCTCATGGGCTCAGTGTGTTTATGAGGCAAAGACTGGGATCAACCTGCAGATTGGAGCTGAGGTTCTGTTTCCACCTAAGGTGCAGAGGTGGCCCAGGTTTAGTTCTGCAACCCCCACCTCTTGGCCCCTTTGGGCTTCCTCCACCTCCACCTTCTCGGACTTGTCCTCTACAGGTTTCCTGGCCTGCAGCCTTCACTCTTGTTTGCATATTTGTGGCACTTGCCTTGCCTAGGCCCCACCAAGAGCAACTCCCGTGTCTCAGGAAGGGACAGGGTCATGGTGTGAAAACCTTCACATTAGAGATGAATGAAGAAATGTGCCTAAAACAGAATTCTAAGGAGCTACCAGAAAATAGCTACCTGGCCAACTGACTGGAAAAGATCCATATTTGTGCCTATTCCCAAAAAAGGGGATCCAATTGAATATGGAAACTATCAAACAACATCATTAATATCACATGCAAGCAAAATTTTACTAAAGATCATTGAAAATTGACTGCAGCAGTATATAGACAGGGGACTGCCAGAAAATCAAGCCAGAAGAAGGCAGGGAACCAGGGACATCATTGCTGATGTCAGGTGGATATTAGCCAAAAGCAGAGAATATCAGAAAGATGTCTACTTATGTTTTATTGACTATGCAAAGGCACTTGACTGTGGATCATAACAAACTATTGAGGATAACACTGTGAAGAATGGGAATACCAGAGCACCTAACTGTACTCATGAGAAATCTGCACATGGACCAGGAGGTAGTCATTTGAACAGAACAGGGAAATACTGCTTGGTTTAAAGTCGAGAAAAGTGTGCCTCAGGGCTATATCCTTTCACCATATCTCTTCAATTTCTATGCTGGGCAAATAATCCAAGAAGCTAGACTTTATGTAGAAGAATGTGGCATCAGGATTGGAGGAAGATTCATTAACAATCTGTGTTATGCAATGACACGATTCTGCTTGCTGAAAATGAAGATTTGAAATATTTACTGATGAAGATTAAAGAACATAGTCTTCAGTATGGATTGTGACTAAACATCAACAAAACAAAATCTTTACAACTGGATCAGCATGCAACTTCACAATAAATGGAGAAAAGATTGAGGTTGTCCTTTTTTTTT